>CAODLS010410699.1:0-19503 GCA_948243855.1 Flueggea neowawraea
ACTCAATAGAATTGTACTATGCGCTCTCTTTACAACCTCCGCTTTCTACGCCGCTGTCAGTTCTAACGGTAATTTCTCTTCACCTTCAATCGCCTCCTCACACTTCTGCTGAACCAGAATCGCCTTCATCTTCAGCTTCCACAACGTGAAATCATTTGACCCATTGAATTTCTCAACATCAAATTTGTATGAAAACATCTTCTTTCTGCATAATGAACCCCAGGAGTTTCTGAAAAAACTTCTATGGCTCTGATACCACTTGTCAGGAAATTAGGCGTTAGAAAAAAATGCGGAATAACAAAGAGCAATCACACAAGAATACAAGATTTACATGGTTCGATCAATTCGATCTACGTCCACGGGCAGAGCACAAGTAATTCCACTATTCAGAGTCAAAAACAAGCACAACGACATTCAAAAGCATACCCAAGACGTTCCTAAGCCCTCATTTTATAGTTTACAAGTAATACAAGCCTAAATAGGAAGAGAAAAACCCTAAAAAATTACTTCGACATTAACAGAGAAGGTGGCAGATTTTGTTCTTAATGAATAGTGGGATGTGAGCAAATTTTCCAATCTCCTCCCCCCATCTATTGTAAACAAAATCTTTGCCCTCAAACCTCCATCAAATGTGGATGCTAAAGACGTTTTTGTCTGGAATCTTACTCCTTCAGGAAAATTTACAGAAATATGGGCGGTTAATCATGGTTTAAGATGGGCCCTCTCTTGGAATGGATAAGATCATCATGGAATCTGCCTTCCTCGCTATTGATTTTTTGCTCAATCCAGACTGTTAGAATGGTACACAAAAAGCTCTTATTCGCGAAACCTCTTACCTTATGAAGCGTTTCAGCAATATCAGGCTAACGCATATTTTCCACGAACCCAATAAAAGTGCTCACTAATTGGCACAGAACGGCATTCATCAAGCTCAAGGCTTTCATGTTTTCAATATTTTCTTTTTGCTTTACTTCGGCTTATGTATTATGGTTCTATAGGGGCCAACTGCCCTAATGTACATTCTTTTCATGTTATCAATAATATTTTACACCCACCTCTTCCTACTGGGATCAATCTAGCTAGATCGAATAATGCCGGTGCTACTAATATGTGAGTTCAACTTAATTGATTTAGCTTACTGATGGTTTAGCTTTTTTCAAAAAAAAAAAGTCACTTTTCCATTGTCTCTTATAGTTGAAAACTTAAAAAAAAAAGCAAAAAAAGATAAAAATATTATCTTTTTTTAGTACAAGTTAATAAAAACTCAAAAACTCTTTTTGGCGAGCAGTACTTGTTTGGATAGTCGGTTAGTACAATAGTTGGATCTATTTCGGAATTGTTGCACTAACGATACATTTCGGAATTGCTGCACTAACTCAAAATCCAAACGGGGCCTTAGTATTTTCCGGAAGGAGCAAATAGAAATAGTCGAGCTTCAATACTTTTCAGAATTTTCAAGGATTGAAGCAAACAAAATAAGTCAAGTGTATACAAATTATAAACCATAATAGGAGCAAATAGGATTTCTTTTGATGAAAACTCGGAACAAATTCATTGCATAATATTTGAGCAATCCACCTCCACGAGAGAGCCACGAAACTCAATCACAGACCAAGCCAAAGTTCGTTTACGAGGTATACATTAGTTAAAACTGCACTAAAAAAACACAGAAAAACACAAAAACAACATTACACGACCATCGAAATCCATACTTGGGAGAGCATCAACGCCGCTGCTGGGGTGATAAATCGACACCATAACCGTGGACTGACGACCGATGATATAGGGAGTGTCAGGGAGATAAGCTTGGCAAGGAGGCCGCCAGATCTAAATGAGACCATAATAAATCTGACAAGGAACACCACCACTGTCAAACCACGACGACAATAGAACTGCAAAGACCAGCACATTCACACAAACCAACTCCACCAAAAACCAAAGAAGCAGTTGATTTGAAAAGAAAAACAAAGACAAAAAGGGAGAGGGGCAGAGTAGAGAGAGGAGAAAGAGAGAGGGCAAAGTTTTTCTTTTTTTTTTTTCAGAACAATGACCAAACCCAACAAATTGCCAAATCAACTAGGTTAAATCCGTTTATTATAGAAGAAAAAGAAGGCTGCAAAGTATTCTTCCAGATAATTCAGGAGCAAATAGGATCAGTCAAGAGAATGTCAACTGGGACTGGAATGAATAGAATTAGACGAGAAACAAAATTACTCAAGCAAATATCAACTATAAAAGGAGCGAATGCGAGCCATAAAACCAATTGGACACGAAATCAGTCAAGCAAATACAAATCATAACCAGAAACTGAAGACAACGAGAATAGTCGGACCATAAAATCAGCATTGGCGGTTCATCTCCAAAAGCCACCACTATCCATACACTCATGCCTTCACGTTGCATCATCAGCCCATTATTTATTTTTAAAAATAACGATTAATGTCTAAACCATGGCTAAAATGTACTAGATTCCAAAATTTGATAAATAGTGATTATGTTAAATGTACACAGATAAAAACATAATAAACAAGTCCTCAGTGTGAGCTACAGGATCAGTTGGTTCATCCTCAACTTGCTCATTAAAAACTACGTAACCGAATTTCACTAATGTTCTCGGCTCTAAGGAAAAAAGACCTTTTATCAACAACTGCAAGATGTGCTCATGTCTCAACAGACTCATCGGCAGGAAAATCACCGAATTAGCTCTCAGCTGTAAAAGTTAGCGCTTCTTCTTGCTTGCTTTTCCTGCACTTGATTTTGATGGGGTACTGACCAGGAATATGAATAGAACAACTATGGAGATGACAGAAATCAGAGATCCATACTTAGCCAACAACCTCTGTGAACAGAAAGAGATCGATAGTAAGAAAAAGAGAAAGGGCAACTAAAAAAAGATTATCTGTAATTTTTAAATTAAGAGACAAGATTAAGAATTGTTCATACCTTTGCCTGTAAAGTTTCACCAGAATCAGTTCAAAGGAAATCCCACAGAAAACAAATGCAAAAATAAAGATCAGCTTCAGTCAATGTAAAAATAGAGATTGAAAATATCCTTAAGATGAGTGCAATTTATATGCCAACAAGAAACCTACCCACTCAAACTTCTTTTCAGGAGGTCTTTCAGCAAGGACATCTAAAGGCAAGATGGGAGTCGAAAATGCTTCCTGCAACAAATATAGGAAAATAAGTGAACCCAACACAAAAGGTTCAGACAAAATTTCTTGGACAATGTAGCAATGTCATACCTGTAGAGCAGCCTTGGAGGGGACACGGAATGTAATGACAGCAGGGGCACCATAGAACATCCCTTTAGTCTTAGCCTCCAATTCAAATGAGTGTGACAGGATTCCACCTCTGGAGAAAACATAGTAAAAGAAAGATAATGTTTTCAAATTTCAAACGACCCAAAAGGATAAAAGCATAAAAGGTGTGGAATTTACTGAAAAAAGACACTCACGCATCAAGTCTTTCCCATGACTGTGAAGTGTTACCGCTAATGACAGTGAATATATCTTGTGGCCAGTAATCGTCGACAAGACTCACATCATAGGCCGTCCTGGACAATTCCCATGAACAAATTCAAAATCAGCTCTAAGTAGAACATGACTCACAATATCGACTCACTGTAATACTTAAAAATTCATTTCTCACACTCAACAACACCAAACAGTTACGAATAATCAACTACATCAATGACAGAAATGCTCAAAAGAGTCACTTGCTGAATACCACCAGGTAATCTGTCATCCACAGACCCACATCACAAAACAGGTAATCAAATTAATTTAAATTCATACTCAAATTAGTTATCAGATCGAACATATCATCATGGAACGATTCATAACTGTAATTTAATTCATGATCTCAAATTAGTGCAATTAGCAATCAATTTAAATTCACACACATTTAAGACAAACTAAAGCTAACAATTACAATAAAAATTGAATCGATCCGAACAAATAAAGTCATCAAAAAATTATAAACGGATCTGAAGATACGGAAACCGAAGATAGAGTAGATCTAAGAGGTAATACTCACGAGGAACCTTGGTTGTAGATGTCGACAGAGACGGAGACGCGTTCGGTGCCGGATTTGAGGAGGTTGAGAGAGGCCTTCTTGTGAGCGACAATGAAGGGGGCATCGGAGCTTGCGATGGCTGACGGGAAGAGGAAGAAATAGAGCAAAAGAGAGAGTAGTGGCTTCGTCGCCATCGGATTTGAGGGGCGGAGATAACGGCGTCGACCACGAGATCGATCTAAGGGTGTGGTAGCTGTGGACTTGCAACAAGTGTTTTGTTGGGAAGTGCAAAGTCAGATTTTAAAACGACTGGGTGCTTGTGTATTGTGACTGGGCCGACTGTGTCAACGAGGGTTTCTATCATGGGCCCTACGGAGCACAGCCCATGAAAAATTTGCAATAGGCAACTTACAAAAATTGGTACCTTTAAAATTTTAATTACTGCATATTTTGCTTTTCTTTTCTTATGGACCTTATTAACTTCCGTATGTAAATACTCTTTTTCCATACATATTCATATACGAAATTCATCTTTTCCGTATGCAGACCCAAAAAAATTCTTTTTTTATTTCTTCTTTAATTAAAAATCATAAATAACTTTAAACAAAAAAATCTAAAATAAACTTTTTGAAATTTTTAAATAGACCTTAAATATACATTATTTTATACGTTTTTTTACATTTCAATCCTTGTATTTTTTATTTTTCATTTTTGACCTTTTTTGAGTTTTTTTATATACTTTCTTTTATAATTCAACCTTTTTATTTTTTTTTTATTTTTCATTTTCCGTCCTTTTTACTTTTTTTCATTTAGTCCATATTTTTTTATTTTTATTTAATTTTCTTATTTTTCTCAAATTTTTTATTTTAAATTTATTTTAAATTTTAACATAAATAATCCTTAAACAAAATTTAAAAATAAATTTAAAATAAACATAAAATAAAATTTTAAAACTATTAAATAAACCTTTTAAAATCTGTAAAATAAACCTAAAATAAATTTCAAATAAAGCTAAAATAAATCAAAAATAAAATTTTCAAATAAAACATACATAAAAAATAAACCTAAAATAAACTTTTAAAATTCTTAAAAAACCTTTTTAAAATATATTAAATAAACCTAAAATAAACTTTTGAAATAAAACAAACTTAAAAAATAAACTTAAAATAAACCTTGTAAAAATCTCTAAAATAAACATAAAATAAACTTAAAAAACCAAATATAAACCTAAAATAAAATTTTTAAATAAAATAATTTAAAATTAAACCTAAAATAAACTTAAAATAAATATTTTAAAATACTTAAATAAATATTAATATACCTAAAATAAAATTTTAAAAAAACCAAAATTTTGAAATAAACTTAAAATAAAACTAAAATAAACCTTTTAAAATTCTTAAATAAACCTTTTTTGAAATATTTACATTAAAAATTTAAAACTAATTTGAAAATTTTTAAAAAACCTAAAATAAACTTTTAAAAATACTGAAATAAACTTTTTAAGCCTAAAATATTCGAAAATAAACTTAAAATAAATCCTATCACATCCAAAACCTAACACAACTGAAACCCTATCAGAAAACCTAAAATAAATGCTTTATAAACTTTTCTAAAAATCTAGCAAAAAAAGCTGAAAACCTAACAAGAACAACAGAGAAAGGCCTTTGTTTTCACATCAACCCCCACAAAAATCAAACGAAAACTATCAAAAAATCAAAAAACTGCAACCACCTCCATCAACCAACACAAAAGCAAATCTCCTCAAACACAAACAAAGAAGCTAGATATGTACCAAATAACACAACAAAAAACCAAATTTGCACAAAAAACACAAAGAAGAACATATCCCATTTGCAGATCTAAGCTTCCAACAGTAACAGAGGTCAACGAACAAGGAGCTGAGAGCGATGAGAAGGAGGTTCACCGAGGATGAGAGAGAGAACAAGATCAGGGAGAGGAGAGCGAAGAGAGCGGACGAGAACGAATAAGAGAGCAATTCGTAGCGGTGACAGTTGTTGCTAGAAGAAGAAAAGAAGAGTGCCATATTAAAAAATAGAAACTCCATGCTGAAAGTTAAACTGGCCCGGTGCATACATAATTAAAAAGGAAAAAGATAGTTGACAGTGTAATTAACCCATTTGCAATTGGGGGCTTAGAAGTATCGCTGCTCGTGAACAAATTAGCATTTGGCTCGATCAATAAACAAGTCAAAGTTGAGTTTAATTTCAAAAGTCATAAATAAACTCTCAAGAATATTTCGTAGTAGGGAGGTAATACTAATATAATAACGCTCAGTAGAAATATGATACTACTGGTCGTCCCCAACTTCCTTTTTTATCGATAAAAAAACTTGGTAATAAACTCGAATACAAAGTTTGATAATAATTTAAATTTCATTTCAATATAGATTTTTATTTTCTAAAAATATTATTTAGGTAATTTATATAAAAATATTTTTATTATGATATATCAATTGTTTGTATATGTCATTAAACTCTTTAACAAGGTCATAAATAAGTTCATGAATAATTTAACTAGGTTTGTCAACGTAATTAAACTAAGGTGAAACAGAATATAGCTTTTCTTTTGAAGCTCAAAAGCTGATATTATTAAGCTAAATAATCAGCAAGACAATGAATAATGCATTTTGGGGTGAAAATCCCCACACATGAAGGCCTGAAATAGATTGTTAAGCTTGAGCAAGAACATGAGCAACGCGATTCTTATAATTACCATGCCAAATCTTCTGCATTTACTAGAGGGATATGCTATAAATTAGTTGCAACCGGCTCTGCCATCCAATTTGCATGTTTTTGTCACACATTTTGCTCCAATTACTATCACTTTCAATAATTGCATGCTCCTCATCTTGTCATAGCATTTTTCTCACAGTACACAAACATGGCAAGTCACGTAATCAAATATTTCTAGTTCACCATATGGAGTATTTCCATGGTTCTTTGTTCAAAAAAGCAAAAACGTATTCATCATGGTTTCCATTTGGGTTTAATTTGAGACAGAAGATATTGCCACATATATACCTATAGATAGACTCAACATTGGCCGTAGATATCGGTATTGATTGAAAATGTATCCCACAAGGTGACCACCGATTGTTGATTTGAGAGATCAATACGCAAATGGACAAATATTTATATAAGATAACCACCGAGAGTTCTAGTGGAGTAAGACTCCTTTGATTTTTGAACTAAAAAAGTATGGAAAAAATTGGAAGGAAAGTTTAGCTGCTCGCAAATATCCTATCCAATTGAATGCCATTTTGTAGTCAGTAAGTATATTAAAGAAAGTAGAACAATTTCTTGAAAGTGAAAGATTCATCTTATTTATTTGAAAGAACATCTAAAGTCAAAAGAAACTTATTTTTTTTTACGGCCATACTTTTTCAATTTTTAAGAAAATAGGTTCTGAGGAGTTAGTAGATAACTAAGTTCCTTAAAATAATTAATTAGAGCACTCGAATCAACGACATCTAATTTTAAAATAATTACATATTAAAAAGATTTTGGATATCATATTATTTATTAAAAAATATATGAAGAAAAGAAGGCCTAACATGAAAGAGAAGAGGTATGAGCTAAGCCAAGGATGACTGCCTGGCAAAATAAACAAGAGCTGATCAGTTCCATTGATCAAAACTCTTGGAAGATTTGCAGGCAAGTCATCCTTGGCCAGCAAACAAGCCTCTTATCTTCATGTAAGGCCTCTCCTCCTCTCTCACTTTCATGCAAATATATAAATATAACTTTGTAACTTGTTTCAACCCTTCAGTGATAGGAAAATCATAAGAAGAAAAGGCCTAGCATGAGACCAATGAGCCTGTCAAGTTAGCCAAGGAGACTGCCTGAAAACCCAGCTTGGAGGGGGGGGTTTTCTTATCTTACTACATTTTAATATTAAAACCAAAATTCGATTTTTAGTAGAGTGGAAAACAAAACCCTCCTAGAATAAGTAGCAGGCAAGTCATCCTTGGCTACCCAACAAGGCTCATCAACTTCATGTTAGACCTCTCTTCTTCTATTTTGAAAAAAGATGTGGTTGTGCAACAACTGAATGCGTTCGAATTTCTATTTATAGACAGTTGCAAGAACAAAAAAACCTAGATTCGTGTCGCCTCATGGTTTTCCCTTATCTGTACATAGCAAAAAAAAAATCCCTCACCTACATTGATAAATGTAGTAAGTGATCAAATAAATTTCCCCTTTCTCCAAAAGTTTCGAGTTCAAATTTTAAAAAATGGAAAAATTTTAAAACTCGATATGAAAAAAATTGTCTTGTACAAATATTTATAGTCGATTTAAAAATAATCACATATTCGGTAATTTAATTAAAAATACCAATTAATTTTCAAATATGTATTTGTATTTGTTTTTTAAGATAGCTATGCCCATAATGGAATATATTCTAGTTGACCAATTATTTGCTACGTGGCCATCCTGTGATCAATGATGAAGAGTGGAAACTGGAAACAGAATTTTTTTTTCCCTTACAAGATTAATCAAACGAAAGTACTCGAAGTTTTAGTAGCATTGGTGGCCTATACAACTTTTTACATATTGATAATTACAATTTGGGTTGAATATTCGAAAATATTAATCCCAGTTCAAAAGAAATTCGAATATATTAATCAATAATTAGTAGCTGTTGCTTGATTCACTTGTCATGCATTAATTACCTAATCCAGTAATATTGTTAAAAAAATGAAGCTACCTGATAATGATCAGAATAATGTAATGAGTGGACCTGTTATAGCATGCAAATTTATCAATCTTGCTTTTTGAGTGCAATGTCTAATACATGTAAGTGGTAACTAACAAAGTGAACGCATATGCATGAAGATTGAAGATCATGCACTAAGAATTTCACAAATTAGGTTTGACATTAAATATTAGTGTTTGAGTTAACTTATTTTTGTCTCAATTCAAATAAATTTACATAATTGCCTTTCAAAAAGTAATAAGTTCCAATGAATTTTAGAATTATTAAGAGAATTAAATAGAGATTTTTTTAGAAAAATAATGGACTTATAGTCCATTGATGTTTGAGTCGTTTCTAACATTAAGAAGTCGAGAGTTTAATTATTGGTACGATTAAAAAATGACTTCAATCAAAAGAAAAAAGAAAGAAAGAATATGCAATATACCTCAAAAAATGTCTAAATAATTAGCCATTATTATCAAATTATTTTTTTGAATTAATTATCAACATCCCACTAAACTGATATATTACCAAATTTGACTTCACCAAGAAAAGTTTGGGTTGCGAGGGGTGAGAAGAAGGAAACACAAAGTTTGTACATTATGACTAAAATACCCTTATATTTATTAAGTAGGGATGCCCCCACTTAATAAAATAAGTTTTCTGTTCGTTTTGATTGACTTTGTGTTTTTTTTTTTTTGCCACAGGAAACTTGAAAGGAGAGATTTTTTTTCCCTGCAAAGGAGAGATTTAACTAAAGGGAAATGTTCACTTCTATACAAATCTAATATGCCAATCTTTTAAAAATGTCAAGTGGTCAAACTAATTTTTAAATTACCAACAATATTCAAATTAATTGTACCAATACCAGACATTGAACCCACATGCGAGGAATTGACACGCTCCTTGGAGAAATTGAGTCCTCATCATAAATTGGAGAAAAATCGCAAGAAATATAATTTGCAGCCTTCTCTAGATAGGTACACAGATAGTGCACAAACGGTGTTTTAACTAATTTAAATTATTTGATTTGATTTAAATTTAATATTATTTATTATTAATGTACAAACCGTGCACAAATGGTGTAAAAATAATTCACAAATTTAATTAAAAATGATTTAGTTCATAGGTGCACAAATCATCCAAACAAATACACAAATAGTGCACGAATGGTGCACAATTCATGCACAATTAAAAAATTAAACTGGTTTTAGGGATGATTCACAAATTATTAGGGTTTAACTTGTTGTTTTTGAAACTTTTAGGGACATGAAGTAAAGTTTTACAAATTCAAGTGGTTGTAGCTAATGATGAGAAACCTAGCCGTCACCAATAGTTCTCCACCACGGTTGCTCCCGATCTCCATAATAGACTCTCCATCTTGGTCAAAACAGAATCATCAACACCTTCTAATAGGGTGTCAAACCAACTAAAATAAAATTAATCTGCTTAAAAATAATAAACGAAGTAAAGCGGTAAGTAGGGTTGAACCACCGAGATCAGTAAAGAATTATTTACTTGCCGAAATAGAAAAATAAAATAAAGTTGACAAAAATATGGTTGAAACCGAGAATAAAACCAACAGAGATAGAAATTCGCAATGAAGAAAATAAATTACAGCAATGAAAATGATGAAAATTCAATAATATTAAAAACATAGCCAAGGTATTTCCTTCGTTCAATCCAATCGGTTGATCACATACACCAAAAATAAATATCGAGCATTCGAATAGACAGGGTTATAGTTAATGGTAACACACTCAATTAACCAATATCTTCTTACTTAATCAATAGCCCCGAGATGCCCTGCAAAGTATATTTCTAACCACTAGACAACCCACGGACGTCCTGACAATGTTTAATATATGACAACAATAAGAATTAAAGATACATTTATCCTAGCCAATGAAGTTGGAAATCCCATAAATTATTTAAGTCAGATTATTCAGCTGCCTAGATTAGATTTAATGAGACGCTCTATTAATCCTAAATAGCAACATATTATTCATCCAATCGCATAATCGGCCGAATGATGCAATTGACACAAATGATAATAAAGGAACTAAGGCACCGAATCTGAATAAGTACTCAAAATGTTTTATAACAATTAAAATAAAAGTCTCACAACCAAAACAAATTGAACTTCGAAAATACCTCAACTAGAAAAAAGTTTAGTTACACATGCTAATAGAAGAAAGCCAAAAGAGATGAAAATAGTTGTTGTCTAGAATGTGCGTCAAATAGGAGTATAAAAGGTTTAACTACGTCTCCTAATCAAAAACATAATTCTCCTATAAAATAGCTACCAAAATAATAATAACAATAATGTTAATTGTATTGTTCCTACGGTTCAAAAAAAATGAATAAAAGCCTTCAAACACGCCCATGAAGCTTAAATCCCAAGGCCTATGAGTCCTGACACGCGTCCCAATGCAAATAAGTCAGCCCAGGTTTCATGACATCTACATCATGACCATGTCGTAATGCAATCAACGTCAAAATACACCACTACAACTCAAATTCTTCACATTTCACTAACATTCATCTAAACAACTAAAGAAACTAACAAGACATAAAAACCCACAAGTAACAACAATTTATAATGCAAAACAAATATAAATACAACATAAAACATGCATAAAATGCAACTTATCACCTTCGATCTTGGTCAGAACAAAATTTCGGCCTTGATAGTCGTCATCTATGGTATTGACAGAATTAACTATGAAGAGGACTCAAAGAGAGAGAGAGAGGACATGATGCGACGCTGTGAATGAAATGCGAGAAACGAGAAAGAAATAGTATATAAAAATACACCTTAATAATACTAGATTCTAGATTAAAAATACCTTAATAATACTGGATTCTAGTGGATAGTATATAAAAATTAAAAAAAAAATGAAAACATGGCACGTTGTTAAAATGAGCCGTGAATTTTGGTTCGGAGAATTTGAAAAGTCCTACTAATCAATTGTTAACTTGCGACTACGATTAACGGAGACAAAACTAACCGTACACTTGGATAGGTGCTCATAGAATAAGAATTGAGGGGCAAGGACTATTAAAAAAGTCCCAATGGTACTCCACAAAAATTATGCGGGACGACTGCTCTGTATAATTTCCTCTTCCATTAGAGAGGTACAATGCATATTTGGCCCTGAAGTGAAGCAGTAAAGGTAATCTAACATAGGGGGCTTGCACAAAATCCATGTTAGGGCTTGTTTAATTGATGGTAAGTTGTGGTTTTATAAAGTATGATATGGTTAAATTTTTATTTGTTTTGATTTATATATATATAGTATGGATTTTTATGATTTTTTATGGTTTAAAAATTATGAATTTTAATAGATTTTGTAAACCATGAAAATGATGGTTTCTTATGGTTTTCAACGGATTATAAATTTTACATCTCTAAAATACCCCTAATAAGATACCATACAATACCATATTATACACCAAATGAGGATATTTTAGTTATTTTATCAGTTTTATAATCATACCATACCACCAAACCAAACAAAAATAATTATTTAACTATGTTATACCGTACTATCTTTCCAAACACAATAAACAGTAATTACAATATTATACCATACAATACTATACTATACAGTACATTAATAAACTATACTGTCAGCCATCCAAACAAGACTTTAAGTTGTAAAAAGCATCAAATATTTTTCACATTAGTTTTAATCATAGGACTATTAAAACGAAAATGAAAGTTAAATATTTTGTAGAAAATACAAAATATCTATCTATCAGTTCTAATTATTTGCGACTTGTTCCTACCCCTACATGTCTAAAACCTTAGAGGAATTGCATATATATATTCTTCTGATTTGAATTTTCTTGAACTGAATAGTATTCTCTAATTATAAATGATACTTTGTAATTGGTTGCATGTAATTATAAACCTTAACCGCTGAGTCCAATATTGTTGTGGACATTTTGATTTAACATGTAATGGTCCAAACTCCAGGTGTTGACATTTTTAAGCTTGACTGATACGTGGACTGTGTGTGTTTTGTTGGGAGCAAGAGGCTAAGACGGCAGCTGGCTTGTACCCATAAAGATCCGATTGTTTTTGTGAGAATCTGATTTCGTCAAGCTTAACGGTGATGAAATAAGACAAAAACATTTAAGGATTTTAGTATCCGACAAATCAGGATTCAGACTAACATTCCGATTTTTTTGGGTTCTGCATGTCACCTGTTTTGCCTTAATTGGTACAATTCTTACACTTGTGGCTAATAATCTTTTTTTTCAAAAAAAAAAAGATAGTATCAATTAAAGTTTAAACTCTAATTCACCATTAATATTAAAAAAATTATAGTACAATAGAATATAAAATTATTATTTATTTCGTGGTTCATATCATAGTTATATATATGCAAACCCCAGAGTTTAATAAGTATTAAAAAATTCAATTTCTTTCTGGTAAAAGAAAATAAAATTCAATTTTTTGAACTTGCTTAGTTACTTATGTATGTTAATGATTTTAGGATCTGAATTTGTATAAATTAATAAAAATGCTTTCTTTCACTTGTCAACCAAAAAATATTTGTCTCTACCCTGTGCTTAGTTAGGGAGATTGAACGCCTTTCTTTGCTTTTTTTTTTAAAGAAAAGAAATAAAAAAATATTTGCTCGGATAGACAATATTTTAATTACTCCTAAGATAAGAAACACTTCATTGATCACTCATTTATGAACGAATCAATATATATACAAAATAGGTAATTATATACTCTCTCCCTCTCAATTTGATAGGCACATTTTTTATTTTAGTTGTCCTAAAATATAGACACATTTTTCTTTTTTGTTATATTTATTATTAACAAAGTTACAAGTTTTTCTCTATTTAATCTTTCTTTTAACTAATTTATTAATTACAAACACAATTAATTAAAGGATATAAATGAAAAATCTTATAAAATTAAATAATTTTAACTACTAAAATTATTATTTTTTAATTTAAAAAATAATTAGTACTTATTAGATTGATGCTAATTGAGTACAATCATTAAATAAAAGTATATAGTTTCAAGTCCAAACTTGAAAGATAATTCTTATTGACTAGTACAAAAAGAATGAAGCTAAATGTGAATCTTGAAAACATGGACGCCAATTTCTTCGGAAAAGTGGTCACACTCATGACATGGTCAAATCAACAGCCGCCTAAAATGTCTAGTAGCAGTTCTAATGCAATATGTATACCTGTACAAGTCTAAATAAAGTTTCCTTGCAACTGCTAAACCTCCTCTTCTTTATAATTTTCTCTTCTATTTTGCTTTATATGTGACCTTTCTATACATCCTCTCAAGTAGCTAGCAAGATAACCTCAATTAGCATCGAGAATTGTTTTTTATACAATATAATAGAAGGAGAATATGTAGAATAGCACATTAAGACTTGTTATAAGTTTATTTCCTTCACCTTATATTATTGTTCCATTTTCTTTTTTCATTCGTCTGAAAATAAAAGATTTGTTTTTGTGAGAATTTGATTTGGTCAAGGTAAACGGGGATGAAATAGGACAAAAAATTTAAGGATTTAGTATCCGACCAATCAAGATTCAGACTCACAACTTATTCATCAAATTGGATGCTAACATTCCAATTTTTGGGTTCTGCATGTCACCTCTTTCGCCTTAATTGTTACAAGTCTTACAGTTATCTAATTTTGTAGTTAATAGTCTTTTTCTTTAAAAAAAAAGACAGTATCAATTAAAGTTTTAACTCTAATTCACCAGTAATGTTAAAAAAACTCTAGTACAATTAGAATGCAATTTATCATCATAGTTATATGCAAAGGCCAGACTTTTTATATGTATAAAAAAATTCAGTTTCTTTCTGGTAAAAAAAAATTCAATTCAATTTTTTGAAGTTGCTTAATTATTTATATATATTAACTCTTAATTATAAGGGATTTTAGGATCTGAATTTGTATAAATTATTAAAAAAAGCTTTATTTTACCTTCTTAACCAAAAAATATTTCTCTCTACCCTGAGCTTGGTTAGGAAGATTGAACACCTTTCTTTGCTTTTAAAGAAAAAAGAAAGAAAATAATCTTTTTTTAGGATAGACAATGTTTTAATTACTAATAAGATAAGAAGCACTTCATTGATCAGTCACTTATGAACGAATCAATATATATGAGAAATAGGTAATTGTATACTATCATTAAATAAAAGTATATAATTTCAAGTCCAAACTTGAAAGATGATTCTTCTTGACTAGGACAAAAAGAATGAAGCTAAATGTGAATCTTGGAGACATGTACAGCAATTTCTAGGAAAATTGGACTGCCACTACAATATCTGGTAGCAGTCCTTCTCAAAAATGGTCTGCTTAGCAGTTCTAATGCAACATGTATATACGCCTGTACAAATCTAAATGAAGTTTCCTTGCAACTGCTAAACCTCTCTTTCTTTATAATTTTCTCATCTATATTGCATATCATTAAATCAGTAGGGCCCCTAATTCCCATGCACCTAATTCAACTTCTCTTCCAGGCTTTATATGTGATCTTTCCATACGTACTCTCAATATATAAATAACCCCTATCATTTGTTCATTAATTAAGATTTAGCAGTCTTTCTAACCCACATAGCTAGCAAGAGAACCTCAGTTAGCAGCTACCAATTATCCCATACAAGGATGACGAAGAACCCTTCTCTCAAACATGCGTTATGCTTCATTTTGCATTTGTATTTGAAGGTTTTAATTGTGGAGAAAGCAGTGGTGGCGGCGGCGGCTCAAAATAAAACAGTTGCAGGGAATGTAGGAGTGGTTGTTGATCTTGAAAGTTGGGTGGGGAAGATGGGGCTGAGTTGCATCAAAATGGCCCTCTCGGAGTTCTATGCTAATCATGGTGATTACAAGACCAGGTTTGTCCTTAACGCCAGGGACTCCAAGATGGATGTTGTTGGTGCTGCTTCAGCAGGTTCTCTCTCTCTCTGGATCGAATGTGTTCATTTTCAGAGTCATTAAGTTAAATGCTTATTTTTTAATTACATTAAACTAGCTATATTGGTGAGACTTGAGACTATTAATCTTGATGTTACTTAAGGGTTATACTACTTCCCTCTTTTTGTTAATTTATAAAATTTACCATCTTCTTTCACACCAAATCAACCTAAATGGGATAGTGAAAAAAGATATCACTTGTGTATAAGATTAGCCTAGCTAAGTTGGTGTACAAATTGGGTGTTCTTTTTTTTCAAAAAAGTACATATTGATTAAACCCTTGCACTTTATATTTTGAAAAACTGAATAAACTATACAGACAAACCATATAATTAGCAGAACGAAAAACAGATAGAGAACTTGCCTCGAACACTGTAAGAACAACATTGGACAGTAGCAGGATAGGATCAATGCAGGCCTTGCAGTTGAACCATGATTTCTACAAAGATGAGAACAACTATTTGAAGTGCGGTCTAGATGCCTACTCGAAATCGAGATTGACAACAGATGAAGAACAGATCCTCCTAGGTGGAAGGAGAAGGGGCGGCTATGAAGAAGAAAAAATGTCATTCTTTTTTCTCTGCCTCACTCTTTTCTCTGTCTTTTCTTAACTGATTCATCGGTAGGTTTTTCTGTACTAGGGCTTCCTACTCATATTAAGTGAGTAGGCCCTAGTTGAGCTTTTCTACTCCAATTGAAAAGTTCATAACTAATTTCTAAATAATTAGTCGGGTTCGTCAATCGACCCGACAACTAACGGACTCGGATTCCACCCATTAACATTATGGGAGGACCTGATTTTTCAACATATTTTAACGGCACCTAAAACATCTTCAAATTCTTAAGATTTCATGGTACTTTTTAAATATCTCCAAATATTCAATAGAGATCATTTTCATGTCTGTATATATGTTATGCACCCAAAATGTCTCCAAACTCTTAAGATTTAATGGTACTTTTTGAGTTTTAATGTTTTTTTTGAACTAGAGAAAGAAAATATGAAAATTTATGATTAACAAAAGAGACTAAGAGAATTAGAATCTCATTAATTATAAAGAATACAGAGATTTATATTGATAAGTTCTTTTATTTTCTTGCATTTGGGGTTTGATAATATATAGAGAGTTAATTTTAACTTTTGATAATATATATAGAGAGAGTTAATTTTATTAGCTTGCATTTGGGGTTTGATAATATATAGAGAGTTAATTTTAACTTTTGTAAAAATAAAAGAAAAATCACTCTATTATGACGCTATAAGAAGGTATCTTCACGTATCTTTGGTTGTTATGCTGTAAGAATTTGCAATAACAATCAAAGATACGTCAATATAAGTTATTTTATTTGATTCCATTTGGGCTTTGATGAATAATATATGCTTACAGAAAAATAGACACATTAATTTCTCTAGCTTGCTAGAACCTTCTACAATTAATTAGTTCAATATATTGGCTAAAATTAATTTTTGTAATATGTTAGATTCATTGTGATAAAGCCAAACATAAGCACAGAAAGTGACATAAAATCATATATATGCCTGAAGAGATAATATATATTTTGGACAAACTTTTTTCAGACTGATGATTGGAGTCCGTCAATTCATTATAATGTCACGATTCCTTATTTCAGTTCAATTAAAATCATATAACGTATGATCAATTAGTTGAATTTGAAAACAAGAAGTTGAGAGTATGCACTTTTGTGTATGAACAGAACTTGTATTATTGTGAGTAGACCGACCCTGCAGCCACTTTTAACTAGGATAGTTGATATATATGATCTATATATGTAGGTTTTAACTAGAATAAACAAAACACAGAATATATACCAAAAAATAACTAAGATAAAACACATTCTGTGCATAGATTCAGCTCAGGCCTCGTCGGCCTTCCTTTGTTTAGACTTGTTATAAGCTTCACTAGTTTTTTACTTGGAATTGTCTTTTTTATTTAATATATATAGAAGGAGAATATGTATAATGATTTAAATAGAGTTGGAGAGATTCTGCTTTGTGCAGCAACGGACAACACATTGCTGTTTTGTTTGTTGTTTTTGTTTTGCCTTCTTTTGAATTGTATCTTCATACTCTATATATTTTCTTTTACATTAATAAAATTTGAGCTCATGAAAATGAAGAGGTAGTAAGGAAGGTGTTAATCTAACTAGAATGTCTATTTTACGGTCACCGATTCCTGAGTCTCATGCCTTTATTAAAAAAATAGAACGAGAATATGTAGAATAGCACATTAACAATATTCAACTCTATCACTTCCAATCAAAACAATATTAACTTTGTGATAACCCAAAAATGTTTATTTGCATAACTTAGCTTGTGTTCCTAATCAAAATATTATTATTTCCTTCACCACAAAATTATTGTTTCATTTTCTTTTTTCATTCGTCTTAAAATATAAGCCACTTTTCATTTTTAAATTTTAGTTTTAGAATACAGTCTTTACATTGTCCATACATGGTATTTTATCACACTTTTTGACTTTGAATCTACAATATTACAGTGCAACAATTTATACAGGAAAAAAAGTTAGAGTAGTTAGAAAATTTATATAATTTTAACTAATAATAATATTTTTTTACTATGTGTTTATTTGCAAAGTAGATCATAATTTTTAGATAGGTAAAATATATTATTATTTTAAATCACGTCTTTTTTGATAACTTATAATAAACCTCACTATTATTACTTAACCAATAATATAAGTATTTTTGTGATATATATAGTTCTACCCTTGAAAAAATATAAATAAATGTGTCGTGTTCTTTTGATAAGTAAACATGTCGTATGTTAGCAAAGAAATTCAAACTAGATGCTTCGACCAATGTAGAAATCGCAATCTAATCATAAATGCGTCTTTCTGATTTGAACCTTATATCATGAATATGAAGTATGAGTATCATCAAATAGAAAAATTAATAATTTTGTTATGATCACTTCTCAAAATACAGTTCTTGACCTGATAAAGAATGTGGAAGTGCAAGCGATCTTGCGGCCAACAACATCAATGCAAGCAGATTTTGTGATCAATCTTGGACAGAAAGCTCAAGTACCCATCATTTCATTCTCTGCAACAAGCCCTGCTTTTACATCTATCAGAAGTGATTACTTCTTTAGAGCCAAAGTTAATGACTCATCTCAAGTGACTGCCATCGCTGCACTGATCCAAGCTTTTGGTTGGAGAGAAGCTGTTCCTATAAATGTTGACAATGAGTTTGGACAAAGTGTCCTTCCTTACTTGACTGATGCAATACAAGCAGTTGATGTCATAGTTCCTCACAGAAGTGCTATTTCATCATTAGCAACTGATGATCAAATTTGTCAGGAGCTTTACAAGCTGATGACAATGCAAACCAGAGTCTTCATTGTTCACATGCTTCCTCCTCTTGGGTCTCGCGTTTTTGCCAAGGCCAAAGAGATTGGAATGATGAGTGCAGGATATGTTTGGATTATCATAGATGGTCTGGCTGATTTATTGACAACATTGGAGCCTTCTGCCATAGATTCAATGCAAGGTGTATTGGGCGTCAAGCCTTATGTTCCTCAAACTGAAATGTTGCAAACTTTTCGGGTTAGATGGAAGAAAAAGTTCCTGCAAGATAATCCTGACATAGTTGATCCTGAATTGAATGTTTATGGTCTATGGGCCTATGATGCTCTGTAGCATTGGCTACAGCAGTTGAGAAAGCTGGACCAACAAACTTGGGGTTCCTAAATGCAAATGTGTCAACAAATTCAACTGATCTCGATAGTTTAAAAGTCTCAATCAATGGTCCAAACCTTCTT
>CAODLS010410797.1:0-18530 GCA_948243855.1 Flueggea neowawraea
TGATGTCACATCATTTCTACAACAATCGGATGAGTTTCCAACCGGAATGAGAGCCAATAAAACAACTTATAAAAAAATAAGTAAATAAAAGCTCTCATCTAGTCTACCCCATTAATAATAAGAGGTTTGTTAGGAATGCACACTCCAATCAAAATCTGATGCATAAAGTAGAAAATTAATTTTTTTATGATCTTTATATTTATAAATTTTGATTAAAGAATGCATAAAAGAGTGTAAAAAAAAGTATTCGTAACATTTACTTCACAAAACTCCCCTATTCACATGTTGGAGAACAGAAATGATCTTTGCCCTGCCGACCTCGCTCACATAAAGAACTAGTTGATTGTTGCTGATAATAATTAAAAGTGTCACACAAAACCCTAGAACTTATTTCTTAGTTTAGCCAGCCACCCACCAACTAAACCAGTATCCATCAAACCAATTAAAACAATATTTAAGTCACGGGATAAGGTGACAGGTTCACAAGAGAGACTTTCGCTTCTAACCAAAGAAAACAAGTCACATTTGTGCTTGACATATGGTCCTTCTCAGGTTGATGCATTCCCACTTTCCCCAGCTCAAGACCACCAAATTCTAACGTATCCACCAAGAAAATTGTCAAGAAGATATTCCCCTAAACTAATGCTATAATATTGTACGAATGCCATTTCGTTAGGTGGTGTTTGTTTGCACAATATGCTTATAATATATTCAAAATTTATTCATATTTAACTTAAAAAAAGATTTATTTTTCTTCTTTTTTATTATTTAATTTTACAATGTGTTTCTGTTATTTATAAAAAAAAAACACCATCTAAATAATGTATATAACCACAGAAGCGTATCTAAGATTTATATAAAAAAAGCATATCTTTAGAGTACATTATAATGTGAATGATTTCAAATAATTTAGTTTATATAATTATTTCTTAAATTACGACCTCAAATATTAATTTATTAGGGGTATTTATTAATTGTATATTCATACATAATAACTATTTTTGCTATCTGTTATACTTTTACAATATATTTCGTAATTTATTGCAAACAAACACACTAGCATGATTATAGCATGGTAAATAGGAATTGGGGGATTGAAATTTTGTGTGTTTAATAATCTAGTTCAGCTGCAAAAAGTCTATGTAATTGAAGATGATCGCGTGAGACAGGCAGGGAGCAGGTGAGTTGCTCCTTCTTGTGTCGTTTTTTTGGAGGAAAGTAGGGCCAACTATATGCGTCATTAGCACAGTCTCGAAAGACCTGATAATATTCTGGCATCATCATAAAATATGAAATAAGGTGTCGGCAGGATGACTTGAGAGCCCATAGAACACATTTTTCAACAATATACCCGTCCTTATAGTACTTTCTTGCATATTTATTTTCTGAAAATAGCCGTTGGGTTTGTGTTGGATCATAGATTTTATTAGAAAAACAGGTCCATCATCTTTAGTTAAGGATAAAATTTAAACCCAAATCAATCAATATTTATTGGGATAATTATCAATTGATTTGATATAACCGGTTCGTTAGAATTTTGGTTTGACTTTCTAATTAGTGAAGTGATAGACTTCTTAATTAATTAGAATCTAAATTAGGAAGGATTCCTAATTAATTTAGAAGAAAGACTTTCTAATTAATTAGAATTTTAATTGGGAAGAAATCCTAATTAATTGGGAAAGAGACTTCCTGAATAGTCAGGAAGAAATCTTAATCAGTTAGCATAAATACTGACTAGCTAAAAAAATCTTAATATAGAAGTAGAGACACACAAAGAGAGAAAGACTCTCTTCCTTTCCTCTCTTAGTCGTCGGCCTTTGTAGGCTAATGCAGGAAGAACATCACACAACAAGTAAATCGTTCTGTAGCTTTAGGTTGCGGATGTATACCTCATTCCCGACACTAATTAGTCTATGGTTCGAGGCGACTAGCAACAAAATGTTTCATATGTATCCCCTCGTGTTCTTCTATTGTGCATATTAAAGTAAAATCTCGATCCATCTATTTAATTATATATTAATTGTTTATTATTATATTTGTTATAGTTGCTGCGCGGATGCTTTCAGATTCTTTGTCTCTTTCCATCGCAACATAGTTAGAGAAGCCTCATTCTCAGTGACGTTTTGAGGAAAATTTGGATGCTAGCTTTGCAAATTCATGTGCGATCGCAAATTGAGATATTTACATTTTCTATTGCATCATTAACATATTCTGGTTACGGCTTTGACAATTTTTATACACCACAGTTTTCAGTCTTTGCAAGTTAAAATTGCTGAATCACAATTGCACCAATTTGACTTGTATAATATAAGGATGAATATATCCTAATTAACATCAAGCTATAGAATATTCAGCAGTTGCAACTTGCAATTACTACCCTCTCAAGTTTAGCAGCAATATTATTGCCAACAAGAAACTAGCTTTTCATATTCATCCATGATTCCATTTACTTTAAGTAGAAATTAATTAATATATCCTTATCAAAATCAATGATAAGTTGATAAGGTTTTAAAGCTTAAATATTGCCGCCATTTCTTAAATCTTAATATATCTTAACTTGCTTTGATTTTAAAAATAAAAAATAAATTAGTAGTCGCATTGTCATTATCACAAGACACAAATGACTCCCAAAATATACCCCATCACAAATCCTTACAAGATGACAAACAAGATTTTACATTAATAATGAAAAGCAAAGTGAAATCAAGAACAATTGGAGAGTTTATCAAATTGGTTTCGTTTATGTTTAGGCGGCCAAAACGGCATATCAATTTTATGCTTGATAGTTAAGGCTTCCAATAATATGAAGCCTATGACACTTTCACAACAACATTCAATCATAATTTCATAGAAAATACTCTAGCTAGCTAAATATAGTTTCAAGTAAAAGGGTAAATTTTGTACGAGAGCTATTTTTTGGCAATTTTGTTATTCTCATTTTTGCATGTATTAAAATATTTTCTTTGAAGTATTAAGGATATCATTCTTATTTAAATTTGAGCATTCGATCTATAGTGCTGAAAACGATCCTAATTTCATGATCTTCGTTTAATGTATTATATAATTGTATATGCATGTTTAGAATATGCAATAAATATAATTTCTAGAAAACAAAATAAATATAAAACTCGTATCGATCTTTCGTTTTGATATTGTGTCACAAATTGCCACCTTAAGTAGCTGCAAATTAAGTTAACGCGAACTGTTTATGAAGAATCTTAAGAACTCATTCGTATACTATGTTTTGCAAATTTAATACATGATTACTCGATAAATTTAACATGCAAAGTAAACAATTATTCACCAATGAATCCACAAAAACATATCAAAAGTTTAATTGTTCTACCTTAAATTATGATTAGACCTAATATTATAGCTAGTGGCGAATCTAAATGAGGAACGAAAAACTGTCAAAACTAATTCCAACAACCAAATAGAAAGAAATTCCCAAAGTTAAGGCTCATGCCCTAATAATCACAAACAGACAAGTACAACTGGCACTAACGTTCATATTATAGTGAAAAGAATTCACAGGTAAGGCTCCTAATTTTACCGAAATCATTGGTGTATGGTAATAAGCAACTCACCAAAATGGGCCATTTATATCCGTTATCTCCAAGACACAACACACACAATCTCTCGTAAGTAGGCCGCCTTCTTCCTTACACAATTCAATTGTCACATCCACAACCCACATTACAAACTCAATTTCGATCGAACACCACTGTTTGTCGTGATGAAATAGTACGGGTTCTTCGCTCTGTAATTAAAATTTAAGTTTTAAGAATGAAAAAATTTTACAAAATTGATAGAGAAAATTATCCTGTCGGTCTAAGCAGAAAAATTCAATCCCAATTGATTAGAACTAAATTTTTAATATTCTTATTAAAAATTGAAAATATACCAATTTACAACTTCATAAACTCGGTTAGACTAACTCAAAACAGTAAATTAACACTCCTTTTTTTTTAAAAATGAACAAGTTCATAATTCATTATTCGAATACATCATTTTCCAAAGTCAAAATAATAAATTCTGGAGAACTCATGTCCCATTAAATTAAGTCAAACACAAAACAAATACCTTAACAATAGTGTGGCAACATCATTAACTGATATTGAAAATCAATAATTTGCTTGATATACGCAGTGAGAAAGCAATCAAGACAAGAGTATTAGGATTTAGAGTGCACAGCAAAGACCTAAAAATGGAAACACAGAAACGATTACGAAGAAGAAGAAGAAGAACCCATTTTTTGCCCATTTACCCACGTGGGTTCCACCAATATCGTCCCCATTAATAAACCTCTCTTCTTCACACCACCACAACAACTACTGCCTATAAAATAAAACCATCACAATAATCAAACTCAAACTCTCTAACCAAAATATAACCAAACCCCCCTATTTTTCCTCTCCTATAGTTAGTTATATAGTCCCCCTCTCCCATGCTCTGGTTTTCCAAGATTCAGAGCATGGCTTCCTCTCTTGCATTCTTCCTCCTCCCTCTTCTCTCCTTCCTCATCGTCTTCGCAGGTACGTTAACAATCTATTTGGCATTGGTTTTTGAATCATCTCTAGCGTTAATGTATTCAAAGATCAATTTCTCAAAAGAAGCAATGTTGAAAACAAGTAAAAAAGTATTAATACATTTGTGTATGCTATATTTCAAATCGAAGAACGTTCATTTACGTAAACACTGTTTTCTTTATTTAATTTTAATTTTTTGGTTGCAATTATTAGATGGGGAAGGCACCATAGGAGTGAACTACGGCCGTGTTGCGAACAATCTACCTACGCCGGACAAGGTGGTGGAGCTTCTAAAATCACAAGGAATCAACAAAATCAAGATATACGATACCGACGAGACCGTACTAACGGCGTTAGCCAACTCGGGCGTAAGCGTCGTCGTAGCTCTCCCGAACGAGCTTCTCAAATCCACCGCAGCCGACCAGTCGTTCGCCGACAACTGGGTAAAATCCAACATATCTCAATACTACCCCTCCACCCAAATCGAAGCCATCGCCGTCGGCAACGAAGTCTTCGTCGACCCCGGTAACACAACTTCATACCTTGTCCCGGCGATGAAGAATATACACAACTCGTTGGTGAAGTTCAATCATTCTGACATTAAATTGTCGTCGCCGATGGCTCTCAGCGCGTTGCAGAGCTCGTATCCGCCGTCCGCGGGGTCGTTCAAGGCGGAGCTGGCTCCAGTGATAAAACCCATGTTGGAATTTTTGCAAAAAACTGGGTCTTACCTTATGATCAATGCGTATCCTTTTTTTGCATACACCGGGAATTCTAAGGACATCTCTTTGGATTACACCTTGTTTAAGGAAAATCCCGGTGTCGTTGATTCAAAAACTGGGTTGAAGTACAATAATTTATTAGACGCTGAACTTGACGCCGTTTATTCTGCGATGTCAGCTTTGCAAGCTGGTGATGTTAAGGTAGTGGTGACAGAGACTGGGTGGCCATCCATTGGAGACGAAGATGAGCTCGGTGCCAGCACGGAAAATGCGGCGTCGTATAATGGAAATTTAGTGAAGAGAGTTTTGACAGGTGGTGGGACCCCCTTAAGAACCAAGGACCCACTCAACGTTTACTTATTTGCTTTGTTTAATGAAAACGAGAAGTCTGGTCCCACATCGGAGAGGAATTACGGGCTGTTTTACCCGGACGAGAACAAGGTATACGACGTGCCGTTTACACTGAGTGAGTTGAAGAATGGCCAGTCGTCGACGCCTACAAGTAGTAACAACACTCGGGTTCCTCCAGCGGCGCCTAGTGGTTCGGAGGAGAAAATGAAGACGACGCCGTCTAGTGGGCAGACTTGGTGTGTTGCAAGGAAGGAAGTGGGAGAGGAGAAGCTACAAGTAGCACTAGATTATGCTTGTGGTGAGGGACAAGCAGATTGCCGTCCGATTCAACCCGGTGCCACGTGCTACGATCCTAACTCACTTGTGGCCCACGCTTCTTATGCTTTCAATAGTTTTTACCAGAAGAAGGCTCGAGTTGCTGGGAGTTGTCAGTTTGGTGGTGCTGCCTACGTTGTCACTCAACCTCCAAGTAAGTTCATTAACCTTAATCCTATAACCTTAATCTTATATGTTTATTCATGTAATTGTTATTCTTGTCCTAATTAACGCATTAAACATAACTATATACTATAGACTTTATTGTTTAAAGAATCGAGGGTTCCATCAATTTGTGAAGGTATTAATGAATTTAACATAAAAACTTGTTGTGTATGCAATTTTAAGAGCATTGCTTGGTGGGTGACAAATTTTCGCATCTAGACAAATTAGGTTATCATATTGTCCTTAGGAATGTTTTGGTAAATCGATCAAGACAATTTCATAATCCGATCTGAATTGAAATGATAAGATTTGTTTATTTTTCTATACTTTTGATGTTTCTTGAAATGTTTTGGTGAACATTAAATATAGTCACATAGATATTTCGATAATTTTTAGAATTGAGACAATAAGTTTACAAGAAAAAGAACAAACCATGTTAGGTCGATAGACAATAACCAACTAACCATAAACATATATTGCTAAGATTGGTAAATGGTAATGGGAGACGTATTTGATGCAACCACTCACACACATTGCGGGTACATAGTTAGTGGTAGACCGTAATGCTATGCTTAGATTTTACATATTTTTTCAACAATTTACGCTAATTCAATAATGGTGTTTAGTTTCCACCCATGAGGCTAATTTGGTATGACTCATCATCACTCACACAAGTTGATGATTAAAATGTTTTTGTTTGGTTTCAGGATTTGGAACTTGTCAATTCCCAACCGGATACTGATTGGACAAAGATGAAGAAGGGACCAGCTTGATTCATTCCTTACTGTTTAGAAAACAGCTATAGAAATTTAAGACATTTTTATATATTTTTTATGTATTTATTCTTATATTTTATAGGCAATTTAGTAGTAGGTATATGATGATGATGAGTTTGGTTTGACTATTTTATTCTCTTGTATTTATTATTCACTACATCGTTGCGTATATGTTTCATTTTTATGGTAGTTGTGTGGAAGAGAAGAACCTTATGTCCTCATTCCTATTTTTACTTTTATATATATCTAACGATAATTAATAACTCAAACTCTTGTTGGGTTGCTTTTAAAATTTTCTGAAAAAATTTCCACTTTTGTTTTATAATGATGTAGTGAATGTAAAATAAATATAAACAAACTTTGGAACAATCATGCAATTAATTGAAGCACCATTGCTTGCTTCATAGTTTTCTTAAAGAAATCGGCAAGCCCTAAATAATGGGATGAGGGTAATTAATTTATATATTTTATATTAAAAAAATGGTGAATCAAAACTTGATCTTTAGTTTTTGCTTAAAGCCCTAAGTAATGGGATGTTTGAAATGCTTTGTGCTTAATTAGTAGGTTAAATTTGTTGAGTTGCCCCTAATCGACGGGCGACAGTCATAAGAAGATTAAATCAAGAAAAAAAACATGGAGAGATAGGAAATGTTACAAAAATGTAGCATATTTAGTTTCATAGGTGGGAGTTGTTATGATTTGTGTTTTTTTAATAGAAATATTCAACCATAAGTATTCATATAAACTAAATCAATTGACAACATTTAACAACAACAACATAAATACACAAAATTATAACCTTCTCCATGGACATTTGAAGTATGTATAAGTTGAAGAGAGAGGTCCAAGAATTAGCTAAAAAACATAGACGAAAAAAAAAAGACTAGGATTCGTTGAAGTCAGTTTCCCCAAAGCTCAAAAAACGACAACTGTGCCACAAGATATGTAAACACGAAGGGGCTGTTTGGTTTTCAGAATAAAATGACATGAAATAAAATTGTTATTCAATAGATTATCAATTCTATTCCATTGTTTTGATAATGAAATAGAATAACAATTCTATTTTATTCATTTGTTTGGTTGAATGCAATATTATAAGAAATAAAATATAGATTATCTAAAAAGACTATTTTATTCCTGATTTTTCAGATAGAGTTAAATATTATATTTTTGATATTTTATTTAATAAAAATATAAACAACATAAGAATAAAATATAATAAATAATAAAAAAATATTTTTTTTAAATATAATAAAACTATTAAAACACATCCGTAAAATATTATTTAATAATATAAAATAAAAATACTATATATACTACATAATCTATAATATAATGCTATAAACATATAAAATATATCACCCATATATCATAATTAAAAGGAATGAAACACAAAGTATTGTTTTTTTTTTTTGAAGAATAACTACAGTTCACAGAGTATTTTTTTTTGGCAAACTCTACAGTAGTCGCTGAAATTTGACCATATCTGTCATACGGTCTCTCAATTTTTAAAATCTTTCGTTTCAATCGCTCACTCTCAACTATGTTTATTTTTTTAACAGAAAATACGAAAAGACAAAATTACTCACTCTCTCTCATTTCCTCCTCTCTTAAAACATATCAAACTCCTTTCTTTTTTTCCATCTCCAGATTTTTTTCTCTCTCCTCTCTATCCCTTTTTCTTTCTCTCTCTCACGCCTCTCTCCTCTTCTCTCCCCTATTTCTCCACTACTACTCTCTCTCTCTCTATCGTTCTCTATTTCCTCTCGCCCCTTTAATCTCTCTCATCTCATTCACTCATCTCTTTCACCTAAATCTCCGCCCTACCACTACCACACGAACAAAACCATCCACTTCCACTTCCTCTTCCTCTATAAACCACTGTCACCATTAATAGGAAAGACGAATCCGACCCACATCTCCAAACAAACAAATCTGACCCACCTCATTCCCTTCTAGATCTGACCCATCAGGTCACTCCGGCATGGCCCCATCGACCTCTATCCTCCGCCAAGGCCCTATTGCCAAAGGAGACTGACGATGGTGGTGATAGGAAGAGAGATGACAGATTGGCGGTGATGATTTTGGGTTTTGTTTTCTGTTTTGGGGTTGGTGGTTGATTTTGACGATGATAGTGATGGAAGAGAGATGGCATATTGGCGGTTGATTTTAATGGGTTTGGTGATTGTGTGAGTTTCTGGGTTTTGATTTCGATTGGGTTTGGTGGTGGTGGTGGTGGTGGAGAGATGGCAGATTGGTGGTTGATTTCCAAAAACAGAGAGATGGAGCGAGGGAGTGGCGGTGGAGAGATGGGAGAAACAGAGAGATGGTCAGTGTGGTTACAACGAGTAACATTCTTGTTGTAAAAGAAGTTGAAGCAATTATGGAACCTGTAACCTTTACAGTTGTGCATGCAACCAAGTTTTGTTATGTTGTGCTCGTAGAGAGAGAGAGAGGGGGGCGGTTTTGGTGGTAGTTTTTGTAAGTTGAGTGATTTGTGTTTGAGGGTTTTGGTGGAATTGTTGAAATCAGAGCACGATGATGAAGGAGAGACTGTAGCAGAGATGATGAAGTCATTACCCACATTGGCTTTGATGTTTAAGAGTTAATGGGTTTCTTCTCTGATTGTGATTGTTTTGATTGGATCTAATTAATAAAAGGGGATCGTGGATTTGGTTTTTGAGTTTAAAGCTTGGATTTTTTTTCCTTTTTTGATTAGTGGGAACATGAATAGATGTGAGGTGGTTTTGGGAGTCAGGTGTGGTTGAGTTCAATGATGTGAGGGAGAGGGAGTTATTTAAATCATAGTTTTTCCACTTATCAAAAAAATCAAAAACGTTGTTCAAATCTAATTTTCAGCTCATTTCTATGGAAAACAAGAGTTTCTACAGAAATAAAACGAAAAACAAAAAAATAGTTTATTGTTTTCCAAACTAAACATGCTCTTAGGTTCAATTAGACCGACATAATATGCATGTGATTGATATGTTAATTATCATAGTTCACACATTTAATTTAGGCTTAATACATAATTTACCCTCTAAACTTGTACGTTTTTTTTTCTGTCACCTTAATTTTTTAAATGTTCAACTTACCTCCTGAATTTGTTAAAATTTTCTTAATTAAAGGTTTTTTCAATGTGTTTGAATATCAGAATCTTTCAGTTTACCTTCAAGTTATCACTTCTAAACATAAAAGGTTAGAAAAGAATAAACGAAAGCTCAGTAATAAATTTGTGATAAATTAAGCAAAATTGATAAATTATCCAGTTTAATTAAGTTTAGGGGATAGTTGAAATAGTTCAAGTATATTTAATGGGTATTTGAGACAGTTTAAACAAATTTAGGAGTTAAATTCAATACTCAAAAAGTTCAAAATGACAATAAAAAAATATACAAATTTAGGGATAAATTATGTAGTAGTCCTTTAATTAAACATGTTTCACTTTTGTGTTTGTAGGAATCTTCAACTTTGCGGTAACTTCAGCAGTATCATTAGATAGTTAGAAAAAATAATTCAAATTATCCTCAACACAATTTCACTAAAAAAATTTCATTGTAAATTTCAATATAAAACAGGACAGAGATCTCCTTTGCTTAAAGGTGAATTACATGGTACACGATTTTTACTTTCATAATTGTGCACGTTTTTTTTTTTACACGCAACTTTTCAACTTTGATCATAAAGGCTCTATGTTTTTGGCACGTTCTTTTTAGTATGTGTTTTTTTTGTATTTTGTCTCTTCACTTGTCTCCTCTCTTTCTATCTCCTTTCTTATCTCTCTCCCTCTCTACTGTTTCTCTCTGTGTCTCTTTATTTCCCTCTCTCCCCCATCCGGACGGTCTCTCTTTGACACCTCTCTCATCTAGGTTTCTTCCCTCCACTGCCTCTCTCATCCGTCATCGTCTCCTCTCTCTCATCCTCGTCTCTGTCCGTTTCGCTCAGCTTTCAATGTCCCGTCTCTCTCATCCTTGGTTCTGTCCTAGTCTCCTCGCTTTACGCCCTCCTCCTCGATCTCGTCTCCTCGCTCTCCACATCGCTCTTCTTACTCCCCTCCTCGCTCTCCATGCCCTCGCTCCCATCTTCCTCGTCTGTTGATCGTTCGAACGAGCAACGGTCGCAGATCAAGTTGTTTTGGTGTCGGGGGAGAGAACAAAGAGGGCGGTGGCTAGGGTTTTCAGATCCTTTTAATTTTCTTTTTTCAAAATGTTCTTCTTCTGTTTTTTGTGCTGATCCGGCGAAGTTGGATGGTCCAGTAGTTGGGCGTGGTTTGTCAAGAGAAAATGGAGGTTTTGACAGTGGAATTGGTGGTTTGAGGTGGCGGAGGAGGTTCGGTTTTGGTCTGGGGAAGCAGTTGCCATGTTAAAATGTTTTTTTAAAAAATTTGAAAATGTATATTCAAAGTTTTCAAAAATTTTATTTAAGATTTTAAAAAGGTTTATTTTACTGAATTTAAAAGGTTTATTAGAAAATTTTAAAAAGTTTATTTTAAGTTTATTTTGTTTAAAAGGTTTATTTTACAGATTTTAGAATGGTTTATTTTAAGTTTATTTTAGGTTTATTTTAAATTTATTTTGTTTAAAAAGTTTATTTTAAGCTTATTTTAAGTTTTAAACGGTTTGTTTAAGGATTTTAAAAGGTTTATTTTAAGTTTATTTTAAATTTATATTCTTAAGTTTTTTCATTTTTAAAAAGTTTTCGCAATTTTTTAAAAGGTTTATTTTTCTTATTTATGTATTATAAAAAGTTTATTAAGGTAAAAAATCTTTAAAAAAGAATTAAAGTGAAAATTTGGGAAAAGAAAGTAACTACTTAGGAAAAGAATGTGGACTAAATTAAAAAAAAATAAAAAAGTCTACAAATGAAAAATAAAAAAATATAAACACAGAATTGAAAAAAAAAGTTATAAAATGATGTATATGTAAGGTTTATTTAAAATTTTTAAAAGGTTTATTTTATGTTTATATTTTTTATTTAAAGTTTATTTATGGTTTATTTTTTATTAAAGAAAAAAATTAAAAAAAAAAAAGATTTTTTCCCCCTGCGGTATTTCTGATTTCCATACAAATCTTTACGGGAAAATAATATTTTCGCACAAAAAGATAAAAAATATCCATATGGAAGAAAAAAAGCAAAATGTGAGTTTATATGTAATTAAATTTTCAAATAGTGTTAATTACACTTGTTAATTTTAGAGCCACCATTTTTAAAAATTACAGGACATGTTTCAATACTACTTAAATGCCAGTTTTTATGTTTATTTTTAAAAAATGATACATGTTTGAAACTCAACTTTAAAAATGTCACATTAAGTTTAACATAAATTTAAAATTTTTTGTTTTATTTTTTTATTATTTCTCTCTCTTTCTAGTTTCTCTCTGTCTCCTTTTTTCCCACTGAAAATTCTAGCCACCCCACCCCAAACCCTAGTTTTGCCACCGCCGCCCTTCTCCCTTCCTCTCTTTCCTCTTCCTGCTACTTTTCCTTCTCTTCTTCTCGCTCGTCGACCTGGTCTGGTCTCCTCCCCGGGACGGGATCTCATCGCTCTGCCACCCTCTTGGCCTCTTCGTCGAGTCGCATAGCACGCCTCGGTTCATCCTCTCGGTCGACGATCTTCTCATCCGTCGTGATTTCGTCTCCTCTCTCACTCTTATTCTCCTTCTTTCGTCCTCGCTCTTCTTGGTCTCTGTCGAGAACGGACGGCGACCAGATCCACGTTGTCATTCTCTCCTCTCTCTCTCTCGTCGCTGTTTCGTTCCTCGAGGAGACATGAAACAGACTAGCAGCGGAGGCAGAATAGCAGCGGCTACGCTTCCAAGGGCTTAGGGTTTGACGGCGGCTAGGGTTCTCACACTGGCTGTTGTGTGAACCATTTTGAACGCCAAAATTGACTCTAAGGGAAATATTTTTAAAATTAAAAATCGTTAAAAATTCTAAAAGTTAAATATTGGGCGAACTGTTATGAACCAAATTTGTGAATTTGTTGTTTTTAGTTCAAAATGGTTCACAATAATGTACAATATAATGTACACCATTGTGAACCACTGTGAACCTCAAAATTGACCATAATTTCTATAAAAATGCCACTGATTTCAGATTTAATTGTGTTTATTTAGTTTGTTTCTATTACAGTTGGGGAACCGTTTAAAATCATTCACAATGGTGCACAATAATATAAAATATAATGTATACTATTTTGTGAATCATTGTGAACTCAAAAAATTAAAAATTAAAAAAAATATAAATTGTGTGCTCTTTTTGTGATCCGTTATGAACTATGTAAAATAGTTCACAATAGTGTATAATATAATGTACACTATTTTTATGAATCATTATGAACGTCAAAATCGACTCTGAAAAAATATTTTTGAAGAAAAAAATCGTTTAAAATTACTAAAAAATAATTAAAAAATTATTCACACGTTTTTTAAAATATGAATTGTATATTCTATTATGAATCATTGTGAACTCAAAACAAAATCTGGATTAAAAATATATTTTTTAGAAAAAAAAATAATTTCTCAAGAAAAAAGTCAATTTCTCGCGAAAACTTAATTTCTTGAGAAAATAAGGCAATTTCTTGCGGATTTTTAAAAAAATAGTATTTTTAATATATGATAAATATAAAGTGACATTCTCAATACTTATAAACTTACATATTATTTTTAAAAAATGACATTTATTTTTAGTATAAATCTCTAATTTTCCCTTTCAAATAAGCTGTAAGTTGCCCTATGCAGCTATGCTTTTCAGTCAGATTAATGGGTTGGACTCCGGAAGCCTAAATATCGTTAGAACCGAATTCTCCCAAGTGGGCCTCCCACTTTCAATATTTTGCTCACTTCTTTTTTGAGGAAACCACACCATGTGTCATTACATTTTTCCTTAATTTGCTTTTCGGAGTGGCTATTGAATACCTATTATATAATATTGAAAATTAAATGTATGCTATTTGAATATTTGTTGGTTAACTATTGATTACAATTTGAAAATTGACTAAATACTTATTGAATACTATTTACGGAGAATTATGGAAACTAATTGGATATTGTTTTGAATACCAATTGATATCAATTTGAAACTGTTTGAATACCGAATGATTTTTTTTTTAAACCTTTTAAATACCAATTGAATACTGATCGAATAATTTGGCATTCACCCTTTTTTTTTTGCTTTACATATTTTTGTGTAAATCTCTTGGTTTTCCATTATTTTTCAAAATACTTCTTATATACGAATTGAGTATTTTATGAAACTTTGTTTTATTTTTAATTTTTTTAATAAACATGTTAAATATTTTTTTAAGATTTTTCCATTGTTGAATACGGAATACCTAATAAATACTATTGAAAAGTAAATGAACACCAATTGAATACTTTTTCATATTTATTGAACAATTGTTGAATACCATTTAAAAACTGATGGAATATTTGAAGATTGTTTTGAGTATCAATTGATTGTTGTTTTTTTAAAGTTTTTTTAATACCAATTGAATGTTGAGAACTTTTTGAATACTGATCAAATACTTTTTTGAAACTTTTCAAATACAAAGTGAGAACTATATAAAAACGGATTAAATACTTATTCAAATGGCATTTGTGCTATCCAGCTATTTTCCTAACGGTATTTATGTTATTTATGGTATGCAACTAATATTCAAATGGTATTCACTCAGTTTTTTCATCCATATCAATATAATTTCGTTTTAGTATTCAAGTGGTGTTCAACTGTACCTAATATTTGTGAAAAAATTTAGCGTTGAAGCGTGAAATGAACGGGCATGCGTATTCTAGACGCGCGCGGACACCAAGCGTGCGCACAGTAAACATGCATTTTTGTCCATACACTTATAATTTGTGAAACTTGAAGTGGTGAATCTCTGTAACTTTTGAAGCTTAAAATGCTAAATATGTTGTTCCTCCTTTTTTTTTTTCCCTGGAATATGTTGCTCATTTCATTTCCCTTCATTACACTCGTTTTCTCCTTAGGTTATTCAGTATTCAAAAATCTAATATTTTTACCAATTAATTTTTAGGACTCAAAATTTTAAGTTTTTATAAGAAAGTAGTATGGGTTTATTTGTCACGTATTACATTTAGCATGTTATGTATACCGTCATCATCAATCATTACAAAAATTATAAAATATGTTACTCCTTCCAAAGAAGCCTAAGCTTTCTAGGTAATACTGTCTTTTTCTTTTGATAGGTAGGTGATGTTATTTTTTTTAAATTATGATATTCTCATAAACCTTACAATCACAAATTTAAAAATTTGACGTAATTCACTAAACTTTCGACCTTTTGAATATGAAGAAGTAACTCAATTGATAATGAATTTTTTAGAGATATAAGAATTTGTGTGAAGTTGTAGATTCAAATTTCTTTAAATGTAAAATTCCCTTCAGCTAGTTTCAAATCATCCCAAAACAAATGAAAATTGTCAGATAAACACGGATCATAAACTATAGATATAGTGGAACCTAAAAACCTAGTGGTTAGAAGAAAAAACTTCCGTAACACCTTACTTTCTAGTTAATTTCTCCTTTAGATATGGAAATTGGATACTAATTTATCTCATTTATAATTTCCAAAAATATAACTTATCGGAAAAAATATTAAATTCAATGAAGCAAATAAGATTTTTAAGGGAAACAAAACAAAGAAAAAAACCCAGCAAGCGTGATACAGTGACTAGCTGGCCACGGTGATGCTGACATGTCACGCTGCTCAACTGTAAACTGAGTAGCTTTATTCTGACCTCACCGGAAACTCTGTAGAAACCGCATCTTACTGGGCCCACTTACCCCACCCACAATGGGAACCGCCCACCTAAAAGAAGTTCGAAAAAATAAGAACACCACAATTCCAATTTACACGTGTCGGTTGCTTGTGACCGGAACTGACATCCATCTCAGTAACAAGTCAAGTAACAACCAAAGCAGCCACGAAACCCGGCTAGTTTGTCTACCCATTAACCGGCCGATAACAGATGACCGGCAAACGTGTCATCCCCGGTAAACTCAAAGCTGTAAATAAATATATATTAAAAGACGAAAAAAGAAAAAGTAATGCAGCTTTATTTTGTAACTGACAGGTGTCTGGCTTGGACTGGTGTGTGGGTCCACAAAATGTATTTGATTGAGAGAGAGAGTTTGGTTTTGGGGGGTTCGAGGAGAGTGGTCGTCAGGTTCAGTCTGGTTTGGTTTGGGTGTGAAACAGTGGTTGGCTCACTGGCTAGATGGTTGGGTAGGGACGTCTAGTGAAGGTAATGGGACCCACACTGTGTGGTCGAGCAAATCTTTTTTTTTTGTTAGCAAAGAAGAAAAGTCTGGAACTATTGATAATGGCGTACCTCTACTGAGCGTGATAATGCAGGCTAAATATTTCTCACCGTAGAATGTTACTTTGCTCGACGATAATTGAAGAAGACTTATCACGATACCCATTAAAAACTCGCAGAATGATACACTCAAAAAAATATTTAGAAATATGCAAAGAAACAATGATGAGTCTTGAACCCGAACCAACCACATAACATTACTCCTGTTTCTCGTTGAATCACCTCCTAGAAGGTGAGCAAATCTTGGTTTATTTTGAGGGGTATATGAAACTCTGATTTTGCCCACTGTGTCCCCTTGGCTTTTCGATTTTTTGATTTTTTGATTGTGAATTACTGAAAATTGTAAATTTGATTTATGTTCAACAAAAAATAAAAAAAAGTCGTTTATTTCTTCAACTAAATACATTTTTTCGGCCATATTTTTTGAGCAAATGCATGTCTTATTGAGCTCTTTGATTCGAATATTTATTGTCTCATAAGTTTTTATATACATTTGAAAATTTTGACCTCTTTGTTTCATATATAATAATAAATATATTTGTCACTTAGGGTTAATGGAATATTTTTAGATTAGTACTTTGATATAAGAAAAAATGAATATAAAAATAAAGGTATCACATAAACAAACATGTATAAAACCAATAAAATAAAATAGTTCGAATTATTAACTTTAATGAAAGCAACGAAATGAGAAACAAGAGCAAGATCCAGTTGTATCTTTATCTTGCAAGCAAACCGTGATTGTTGCTAAACAATGGGAACATGTGTCTATACTACAGTATAGATGTCCACATGAAATCTCCGTTAACGTCAGAATGAAGTGGAATGAAGAAGAGTGAAATCTCCTCCTTTCTTTGGTGGAGACCGGTGATCTCATCATTATTCGTATTGTGTCTAAAGTGATTATTTTTAATGTCTAATCTTAATTAGAATTTAAATGTACCTATTTATAGAAGTGCTAAGTTACCTCCTACACATCATCTTATACTCATTCAATTAAAGTTCACATCATTGTAGTCGACCTGCAATTACAATTTTCACTTTGAACAAATCGGATTTATCTCAACTCTTCATAAGCGTATCACTTTTTTCAAAAACAAGAATGAGCAAATAAACTTTTGAATTTTGATATTAATTCCAATGATTACCCTTCTGTCACAGCAAGATGCCGTGATTTGATATTTGGAATGGGAAAACACGAGGTTTCACCAAAAATTGTGCCTTACTTTGCATCCACCACCCAAATGAGACTAGTCACTGAATCAAAGCATGCTGACCTACATTTTGGACATATTCATTCCCCTATATATCAATCCCATTCATTGTGGTTACACCTTACATTACATAATTGTTTTTTTGGTGATTAATCTTACTTTTTGTCACGTACTTAAAGTAAGGTAGAACTTACCTCCTAGGAGGTAGTCCAACAAAAAAAGGAGCAAGATTTCGTGGATGTCTCTGGTTCGAGACCTACCCCTGTCTCATCGGATTCCTTCGAATATCTTTTTGGGTGTATCCCTCCGTGAGCTTCCAGCGGGTGTCGTAGTGAGTGAACTTCGGTTACTGCCGAGCAAATGACATGTCACAGCGGGAAGTATGTGCCTGTATAGTTACGTCCAGCATGGAAGTATCCATCTTCGGTAGCCTCCGGCTCTCCTTTTTGCTGACAAAAAAAAAAGTAAGGTAAAACTTGATTATCTCTTCGCCCCTAATTTTTGATACATTCCACACGCCAAATTATTGGTGATTTAGGACGGTGATTTGGAACCCCTAATCCCTCTCAATTTCATCATTGTATGTTAATCTCACATTAAAATGATATATCATTTGTGTTTATTATTTCTACGTTATGTGTTTGTTTAAAGTAGATTGAATTATAAATAATAAATTTAGATAGCAAATTAAGTAAATTTAGTTTTATATAAATATATTAATAAATTATAGCTTTTATTCAAAGAAAAGGCACATCAAATTCTCCATGTATGTGATGTAGTTACTCTAAGACCAAATTTAAATTTGTGGACCAAAACTACAAAATATTAGCTTAAAATAAACTGAAAACCAATCGATAGGATGAGGAAGAGACAGCTGTAAGTGGCATAGCCCATAGTTTGCAGCATTATTAGCAAAGATAGATAGTTTGCATTATCATCATCATCATTATTATTATTATGAAAGGGTTTTCTTCCTCAGAACGGAGGGCATTTTTTTTTATAAATAAAACACAGAGGGCTCTTCTAGTTCAGCAGTTGGGTAGTTTTGTATTTTTCTTTCACACAATTTACAAATTGGCTGAATTTCGTAAAAATCAATAGTATAAGTATTACTCTC
>CAODLS010411160.1:0-20097 GCA_948243855.1 Flueggea neowawraea
GAGAAAGATGAGATGAGAAAAGAAAAGAAAACGTGTTATCTACGTGGCATAAGTTATCTGCATGCAATATGTTGGATCATGAGTGATCAACAATAAGTTCCTTATATGTTTTGATGATGTACAAAAGGTTTTGATGATGAGCAAAACGTTTGACTTGAAGTGGAATACGTTGGAGAGCTCGGAATTGCAAAACAAGCCACTGCATGTTGATCAACGCACGTTATACGTGCACAACATACATATAAGAATCCATAACATATGTTATCAAAAAACAACGTACGTTATCAAACAACAACATACGTAGTTATGGCTCGGGCAGAAAACAGAGGCTACTGACTCATTCCAAATCAACAACATACGTTATACTTGAACAACACACGTAGATGAATTGACAACGTACGTAGATGAAGTGCAACGTACGTTATCTGGGAAGCTGACATAATCAACGTATGTCATGGGTATTGCAACACACGTTATCTGGAAATACAACATGATCAACGTACGTCTTGTAATGGTAATATACGTTAGCTGAGTCACATAAAGCTGCAGAAGAATTAAATGCACTCCAACGGCTAGTTTCTTTAAGGCAACGGTTACATCAAGAGAACGGTAGAAACGTGTTGAACAACCTCGGAATTCATTGTGTCAAATTTCCTATCAATTTCAACCATTAAGAACACCAAATCAAGCTAGAGATCAAAGTTCAAGCATCAAACTCAAATATCCAACTCTAGCATAGAGCTTCATCTGTTGTAAACTCTTTGTATACACTTTGAGAGTGTGAGAAAGGTTTGTTGTAAGCCTATAGAAAACAACATTGTAGAGGTTTGTTATGAACCTAACGAAAACAACAATGTGCAGGCCTTAGAGGTGTTGAGTCGGGAATCAACCTCGTGTATTGGCTTTGTTGGATTGAGCCGCAATCAATCACCGTTATAGTGGAAATCCTAAGTGGTGAGACTTAGGTAGTGGACGTAGGCAAGGTTGACCGAACCACTATAAATTCTTGGTGTTGATTTCTCTCCTCTCATTTCTAGTCGCTACCACTATCCATTCCATAGACCAAAAATTCTCCAACACCATGATGATGTGTTTGAGTGGTGATGACCTGTTTAGTCACATAAGCACTTAGTCTTTTTTTTTTTTGGAAAAATCCAACCAAAATGAGTTTTCTGCCCTCTTTTATTAGTTTCTCGGAAAAAAAAATTGTGACTTCGTAAAAGGACAAATACTTATCATCAACTACAATAAAATTTCAAACCTTAGTCATTTTCTTTTCTCAGTTTTAGAGACATTTAATTTCTCTAGGTCTTCTAGAGTTTTTTTAGTTCTTGGTAGTTTTTAAGCACATTTTATTCAATAAAACTCCTAATTGATTTTCTCTCAATTTATTATTGACATTTTCGTGAGTAAACTATCATTTTCTCTTATTTTAAGTTTAGAAACCAATTCAATTTAATTTCTATAGGTCCTCTCATTTTTTTAAAAGGCAGCATTACTTTCTTAAATGTTGAGATAAATATACTAACCATTCTGAAATCATATATAATATATCAATTTGATAAAATATTATATCAAAGGTTATTAAGGTGATTAACCTAGATAATTTTACTTGATTTTTCTAAATTTTTTGTAATTTTTTCATATCTAAATTTTGTTTATTAAATTATTCATGCATTAATTTCTCTTTAATTACAGTTTTAATTGATTACTCTTATTATACAATATTTTTCATGAAATGCGGGAGGGTTAGGGAACAATGCACTAGGACATCCCGACTAAGTTAATACCCCAATAGCACCACGTTTCTAAGCTCCAAAATATTACTACCTCCTTTCCATAAAAATAGGTCACCTTTCCTTTTATACTTGTCCCAGTATATAGGCTTGTTTCCTTTTTAATACTAGTAATTATGTCATATTTTACTATATTGTCTCTATTTAAATGCATAGTAATTTGTATTGTTAATTATTATTGGATAATTATAAGGATATTTTTGAAAATCTTCAATAAAATTAACAACTTAATTAACTTTTTTAATCTGTGTGAAAAAATCATCGTGGCCTATCATTGTGGACGAAGGGAGTATTAATAGAAATGAAAAATTCATTATAAAATAACAACGAAAGAGAGGCTACGAAAAATAGTAGCACTCGCTGGAACTGGAGTCAACATACACCATTCATAAGTAATGCTTAGGCCAACGTTTCGGTCTCCTAGAGAGTATTGGTTGATATTTAGCCTGCCCATTAGAGTAATTCTTGGCTTTTCGAGACGACGGCATAATCCAGTCACATTCCTCCTCCTCTTCAACCACATCAGCCAATAAAGATAGCGTCCCTCTGTCCAGCCCAGTGATACCTACACTAAGCTGAGCAACACCAACAGTAGAAGGCCCTAATTCAGAATTGTCGTGATTCCCAGTATTACCTAACAGAATAACATCATGTTGTTCCTCTGAAGTCACCTGTTGCAGAGACATATTATCCACTTGGCCACTATCAACAAAAAGAGCATTCTCACCAACCAATTGTTCAACATGAATAGTGTCACCACTTCGTGGGGAGTCTGTGCCAATAGGCCGCACTGCATATGATTAAACAACGGATTCCGGGTTACAAGAAGGATCGTTATACACTTCCAATGGCACCTTCGGATCATTCCAAAGTGTCTGGAAAGCATTGGTAATAGGGACCTCAAAAGTCTTAGGAACCCAATCATCTTTGAAACCACCGGTTTACTAGGAATTGTTTTCATGGCCGGTTTTGGCTTGCAGATCTCCACATGTTTGTTAAATCGACAACTTGGCAAAGAATGACCTATACTGTAACAAGAAGGATAAAATTCCGGTAAATTTTCATAAATCACATTGACGAAAAAACTTTTACCAGAATTTTCCAGCATTAGAGTTTTCAGAAGGTTAACAATCAGGTGTACTTCAACAAGTACTCTCACAAATGGCCCAAGTGCTTAGATAGAGTAGTGCTATCAACCAGCAAAGTGTCCTAACACACCTAACAATGTCCACCAACAATTGGGGATGCTAATACTCCAATGGTACTTTGTTAGTCCTTACCTAGACTTGAGATGTGGTCAGTTTTTGTGAGTCGGGATCAAAGTCCGAAGTCCAATTTTGAAGTTTGAGCATTCCTGGCTTCAGCGTTACTGGCCCGCGGCTCAAAAGATTAGCTTTCTCCTCTGGCGAGTTCAAAATGAGATGATAATATCCCCGGCTAAGAGAAATTAAGCGCCAATTTTTCAAGCCCCAAATGGAGGAGAGTTTCGCCTTCAAATCCACTACCTTCCATGGCGTTTCACCCTTTAGTAACACAACCCGTCTGATCAAAGCATTATCACACAACCGTAGTCGCTCCGCATAAGCTTCCTCATTAATCTTGATTAAGACATAGCCGCCTTTGCTCTTGGTGTAATAGAGGTAGAAGGTAAGAAGTGGGAGGGCCGTTATAATATCGTAGCAAAACTCAACCCAGGTTGCTGCGGTGAAGAAGTGGTAAACGATGCATGAGAAAGCAATGCTGCATGGTTGGTGTGAAAACTCAACCTAGGTTGGCATGAAGAAGAGGCAGACGGTGCATGAGAAAGAGAAGCCCCTTAGACAGCTTGAACCTATACGACATCAGTGGGGTTCAAAGGCTTCACAGCCTCCAGCGTAGGCACAACATCAGTGGGAGACGAAGGAGTCTGCACCGTGTTCTTCCTAGAAAAGAGAGTTGTAATACCGATATAGCAATCTAGGGGGAAGGAGGTAGACCAGAGATTAGGAGGCCGAGGGGCCGCCATTTTCGGTAGTGGAGGCGAAGAGTCGTGATGGTGAAGACAGAAAGCACGTCCGAAAATCTCGGAACTCTACCGTTAGCGCCCTAATTAATGTATATTTAGAGAAGAGAAGATTAAAAGTCATTTCATTTCAAATAAAATAAAATAAAATAAAATAAATTTATATTTTTGTTAAGAAAAAGGAAATTTAATTGATAATTAAAATCAAATACATATGTTATTTTTGACTGAGAAATACATACATCATTAAGATTTTATATGCATGAAATATTGGGTAGGCTACAAATCTCCACGGTTAGATGATTAGAGGCTCGCTAGAGAGCATTGTAGTAAAATAATAACTTACTCTTACTCTTCCTTTTCTTTTTTCATTTTTTCTAAATTTGTTCTCTACATATAATTAGATATTTTTAGATCCTGCAATTGTAAAAAGAAATAGGTATAATTTGAAAGACTTTACAAAAAATAAAAATCTATCATATCATGATTGATCGTGAGATTGTCTATATGTTTTAGGTAAATATATGAAGTCTCAGTTCTACAGATAAATTTGAGAAATTCAACATTCTAAGAAATTAAAATATTTAGTCTTCAATAATTCTAAAATACTATTTAAATAATTCTTTTTAACTTTTTCCTAAAAGTATTATGATCATACATGCGCCTTGCACAGATCCTCCAACTAGTTCTTGCAGTTTTGAAATCTTATGTTTCCAAGTAAATACACAACTCAGGATACCAGTTGTCATCTATCTTGTGCCTTGTTCTTTTCTTTTCCAACCTTTTGTTAGCCATTTATTTCCTCTTTCAATTACATGCTTCTACTAATCAAAAAAGCTGAAAATGTCTATTTAAATAGTCAACAACATTAGCTCCACTGTCAATAATGGATATAAATTATAGATTGATTGATTTAATAGATTGTACAGTAATATTGATTAAAAAATAAATTCTATAATAAAAAATCGACATATTTTTTAAAAATTACAATATATATTAACGGCAATATAATATGTAAAATTGCCAAAACCAACACCTATGATTTCATGACAGCCAATTTGTTTGTTTCTCATTCCATTTTTGTTAGATTTCTTTTTACACTATTAAACTTCAACAGTCCAATCATCTGCATTTTTTTTGATCCAATTGATCTCAGGAGCTTATGTATAACAAGTGATTAGGAATACAACTGTTAAGCATAGAATTCAATATATTCACGCACCCTTTTCCAACACCAAAGCAATAAAAAGGAAATTTTTATTATTTAAGAGAAAAAAGACAACTTCCATACACTGTCCTTATGCTCTATCCATTGGACACTAAACAATAATTGCATAGAAAAGTTAATACCAAAAGTGTTAGAGAATGTGTTTTAATGAAACTATGAGTCTCATCTAACCATTGAATTTTGTTAGATAAAAAAATTGTGGATACATCGAACATGATTCCATTAACAATTATTAAAGTTTGGGTCATAATTAGACATAAAGTTATAAAAGAAATCTTCCAACGTGTTAGATTTTTATGAGAAAAAAAAGACTGATAAAAGAGTGAATAATATGAATAGTAACTAAATGTTAATGCGTTTTTTGATTGTTGTTGCCATGTAAACAACAATGATTTCATGTTAGAAACCTTCCTCAAGAATATCGATCTCTAAATAGAGGAGAGGCTGTGGGATCGTTTACTAGCCCAGCATTGCTCTGACACTTCCTCAAGAATTCGATAGAGTTTTGCTACTCTTTTCAAAGTCGGTAAGACATTATTTTGAGTAAGACTTTGAGTGCTATTTATAAAATTAGGAGTAAGATCTTAGTGATAAGATGAATTGTGTTTAAAATTTAAACGTGAGATTAAATATTCCAAACCTTCAATCTTTTCCTTTCCTTTAGATAATACGTGCATTAGATGTGTCTTTTACGAAAGTTTCTAGAAGATGGATTTTCTTTATGGAGTTTCATTTTTTTTAACAAAGCTTAATAATTTTGTTTTGGACCTAGAGTTGTTATGTTGTTGGGCGTTGATATGCCTTAATAGGTTTCATAAACCTATGGTCCAAATCAGATCAATAGCTCCCCAGTCTTATATTACAGTATCTAAAAAAAAAAAAGTATAGAGTCTTCCATATTTCTTGCTTGCATCCATGAATGCTAATTCAGGATCTAGGATTATTTACATGTCATCAAAGTGTTATGTAAATGAGGTCCTCTTGTTGAAGCTTTATAATTTTGAGGACCACTCGAAAGATTATGGCAACTTTTTAAGACTATTAATATTATTTTGTAGTTGGAATCAATGTTCAAAATCTTGGTGACTAATCCTCACTCAAATTCCTTATTATTGAGGCTGGATTCCTGAATCCTAGATATTTTAGCTTCTTCTCATCTAGCACTTGACTTCCAACTTTCTAATATTTGTGGTCCTTCTCTCTCACTGTTTTTCTGTTTTCCTAGTTTTCTTGTCCTTGGTTTTCTTTTTGTGTTTTAATCATGGCCATCATAACCAAAACTCATTCCTTCATTCATTGTTTGAACCGCAAAGGTATCAATTGAATGTGACTAAGGAAACATAATCTTGTTTTTTAATCTCTGTGTGTGTGTTTTTTTTTGGCATTTATTGATAGTTTTTAGGAGAAAACTCTTTTTTCTTCCTTTCTCTTACTGACAAGGAAAGATATAGGAAGTTGGTCGCAGTACTTGGATTAGCATCACATGTGGTCAGATGTGAGGATTCCAAATTGTAGAACCTCTACGTATAAAGCCTTGAAGACGAATCATGAAGAAGAAGAAGAATTAAGGTGATGATCTTATGCTTGCTGTAATGTACCCAGCCTTTTTAGTTAAAATAGAAAAAGGTTGCTTAGTGGTCAATATACATGCACGACACCTGGAGGTATGGAGTAAAAGCGGCATCCAATTCACGAGTTTCTGATTTTGCAAAAAACAAATGATCGACAACAAATTAGAAAGATGATGACAACTTGTTCCATCCAACATCTAGATGATCGTGAACCCACCACTCAAACCAGACGATGCAACATTACATAAGCTTGGATTCCAGACTAGATGGCCCTAAGCTTAGAGCCAAACTAGACAACATACCATACATGATCTAGCCGACAGAGCTCTAGACGACCTCACAAGAATATAGGTAATAGCTCACGTGGCCAAATGGCTAAGCCTACTTGAAATGCTGCACAATCAGAATTCTGAATGATGTAATGTTTGTTAAATGCAGATCAAACCCCCGTTTGCTTGTGGCAGGTTTGATCTTCTAGTATTTACATATTAAACCCTCAATATGTTCTTGTTTTTTTATGGATTTTTCCACTCTTTAAACATCACCTTAAAATTCAAGCCCACTTATGTCATAGCGAAATCTCTTAGACTTCACATAGCAGAGCAATACCTTTCACAAAGTAGACACATTCTTACGCCTTGATGCTCTTCAATGATTGGATGGATCTTTCCATCCTAATGTCTTTCATGAAACGGATTCATTCTTCCATCTAAAGTCTTTTGCAAAGCAGATGTATCCATCAACCCTAAAATCTTTCATAAAGTAAAAGTATCGTTCCACTTTGAAGCTTTTCCAGAAACAGATGAATCCTTCTACCCTAAAGAATTTTTTTGATGGAAAAGGCATCTTTCCGTCCCAATGTCATTTTAAACAATTGCACCTCCATTAAACTGGATTCGTTGTTCTTCCAGCATCCCAATATGGTTTTAGACGATTGAACCGTCATTCTATAGTTATGTCTTTCAAAATTGCCATTAGACAGCCATACTTAAAACAAATTACTTTTTATTAAATAGATTCGCAATTTATCTATTAGAAAGGCTCATTAAAGCACTTATGAAATAGACATGGTGCCGTAACTTCATAGATGACATTGTCGTTCGTATTTTCTAAAACCAATTAAACTTAGTGGCGTTTGATCATCTGCTTTATGGCATGTATATTGGCCTTCATTTTATGATTTTTAAAGTTCATTCTTGCTTACAAAGGACTATGTTATCATGCGTCTCTTCAACGCCCTATATCTCTTCCTAGAACATGTATTAGTCCTCTTGGCAGCAAACTCTTGTTCTGAGAAACTTTAGCAATCAATAAGTGCCAAGAAAGCTTCTCATTTCACGTTCAACCGTTATTAAACAAGCATTGAGGAAGCTCATCTTTTTTTGTTTGAATTTGATCTAACAAATGCATATGTAGAAGAGGTCTAGTCCCCTCATTCATGCTCTCTCCAGGAATAGGTGGAGTAAGAATGATAATCCTTTAAGCAGTTGTCCCATGTGAGTCTTATGAGTATAATCATGCTGCCTAGAGTAATAATCTTGACAACCTCTTGGAGTCAACAATGTTTATAGAAGGAGTACTCCTTTTTTGAGGATTTGCATGGAAAGTAGTCCTATCAAAGACTTTCGCTACGGTTGACAGGTACTTATGAGAGGATTACTCTTCCTCCAAAAAATGAAATGAGGTGCTCTTTCTTTAAGGACTTTTAAATAAAGAGTAGTCTTACCAAGGGCTCTTTCACTTTGCCGACGTGGACTTAGGCAAGGATTACACTGTCTCCACATCTTGCTTATCAAGATTTAGAGAAAGTGGTGTTTTCGTCCTTCTTCTAAAGACTTAGGTGGCTAGCACCATGACATTTCTCTTTTGCCTTGCGCTTGATCCATCATGCCTTCATATGTTGTGTTAGTAAATTTGAATTTTTTTAATTGATTCATCCTCTGTGTTACTTTAGTGGATATGCTTTGCAATCACTTGGTAAAATGTACGTTTCATGAAGAGATTCCGAGAGCTAAAGTGTATTAGTTTATGTGGCTTAGCTTTCTAATACTTTTGTCGTGTACAATTGTTAGAGTACCTTATTTTCCAAATGGCTTGCACATGCTTTAGATTGTTTGTTCCTATGGTAAGTACTCATTTTCTTATAGGCTTTCTACTCAATTGAATATCTCAATGGTTGTGTGTGTGAATGTGGATACTTAATTTTATTATTTACTTGTTTATTTTAATAGTGAAACACTAATGTAACACTTTTTTAGGAAAAAATACCATAATTTGTGAAAAAATCAGAATTATACATACTAATAATATTTCTTAGCACAATGTTTCAATTTTTTTTTATCATTGTTAGTTTAATCTTTAAATCATGGCCTAATTTAGCACAAACTTATATGAGTTCTGTTATCACTTTAAAACATGTCAATTTTCCGTATACGATCTCTGTCAAATGCTAACGTGGCAAGCTGATATGTTTTCTGCCACATGGCATGCTAACGGTCAAAATTACTATGATTTTAAATTTCATTAAACTATCTTTGTCAGCATGCCACATGGAAGAAAACATACATGTCGGCTTACCATCTAAGCACTTGTTGAGGATCGTTGACGGAAAATTGTCATGTGCTAAAAGTAACAACATAAATTAGGTTTGTGGTAGATTAGACCACAGTTGAAGTTTATACTAGAAGTGATAAAAATGTAAACGTTACGCTAGAAAATACTAATAAGTCAAAATAAATCAATATTCAGTCGCTATATCAAAATATAGTTAAATATTCAATTACGAGGAAAAGTACTAACTTATAATCAAATTGAAGTTTTCCTTGTTGTTTTGCCAATGAAATTTAAACCCAAAATTTAACCTAAAAGCTTTTATTTATTTACTTGCTGGACTACCTCTCATAGATAAATTGAAGTTAAGTAATCAATTTGGAAAAAAAAATCAATTGTCACACATAAAATGCCAAAATTGAATGAATATTATTTTTTTGGGTATGTAATGAATAATATTGATAAAATTTAACCCAACATATATATATATATATACATGACTAATGGCATGACAGCTACATATTTGGCTCTTTGTATCAAAAACAAAACATGATAATTGCTATAAAAAGGGCAAGCAACAAAAGTAGCCATTAGGTAAGAATTTTGTGAATCCAGTTTTAATATTTCAAAATGAATCATTATAGTGTGGCACCAAATCTTAAGTGTGACCGTGAAACGCAATTGCTCGTATTGTGTCCGTGGAACGACTTATCTAGCAAATCAAGATTAGAATAATGCGATTTTCTTACCCATGCATTCACTATTTTATGCATTTTCCATGTCATACCATAAAGTAGATTCAATATTTATATTAAGAGAAAGCTTATCAAATCAATGCATCTCTTTAATTTTCTTTTTTCCTTACCGTTTTAATTAATCAATTCTATAGAGTCCTCATAAACAAAGTCAGATTCCACTCATTTCAATGATATTAAACATCAACATCGTTACCAACTAAATGGGAATATCAATCTGATGAAACAAAATTTTATGATGCATCAGCAATGTGTAATGAGTCATTTTGCGGCAGGAAATAGCCAACATTTAATCCATGATTACGACCACATTTCAGGAACTTGATTGGTGATTCCCCAACTAATGGAAGAAAATTCTTACAAAACCACAACTCAATTTCTCTTCAGCATTTGACTCTTGGCTTCATCGAATTCACTTATCACTCAGTCAAATGATCAACATTGTTATTAATCTACAATTGAAATTATAATAAGATTTCATAGTTAAAATTAACCCAAACTTTATTCATTCTATCAAAAATGCTTTAAATTTATAAATAACCTAATATATCCTGAATTTTAAATTCAGTTATATATATATAGTCTGTCGTCTATTTTTTTGTTAAAATTATTCGTTAAAGCTTATGTGTACAACTACGTGTAACCCAACCCTTAACTATTTTATCTATTAACTCCCATAAAATTTGAATAAAGTTTACATTATTTTTAGTTATTATCTCTTAAATAATTACTCGTTTTTGTGACAGGTACTGTTGATCACATCTTTTGATCACAAGTTGTATTACAAAGTTGGCAACCTTGACTAGACTTATGAGGACGATTCATATAAATCCCATCATATGATGATGGGATTATGTAATAACAGTGGCCTCCAGTTTCTAGCCACTGAAACCTGGGACCAACCATGAAATCGGATGTGGTTTTGTTAATCTAGCACCACATAAAAGACTTGCTTCCTATTTGATATTATTGTTTAATACAAAATTTCGGTAAATATGCAAACTTGGGACCTAGTTCTTCCAGGTGTAGCGAAAGGAAGGTTAAAGTCCAAGATCAGCTTATATACGGGACACAATTTCTGCACTAAATTGAGCATGCTTTGTCTCTTGTGATGAATTCATCAAACCAACATTTTGGATACATCAAGACCTATAAATGGAAGCATCATGGATAACATATTATTAGCAATATTCTAGCTCGTAATGGTAGACAAGGACTTGTTTTGGCCATTAAGATGGGAGGAAAATATATATAATTAATTAGATTGCTTGAGACCTATCTTATCAGTTAGGTCATCCCATAAACAAATGATAGCTAGCTGTTTTTACCTACAAAGTATACTCACATTAAAAAAAATGGCAAGGAGAAAATTGCATTTCTATGAGTGTACATACATCTATATATTAATTGTCATGACTTATTAGCATCCATAATTAACTGAAGTAATTAAAAGCATAAAATCTTGAACTTCAAAAGTTTATTTTCAATTTCTTTTTTTTTTTACCATCTCTTAAGTTCTTCACTTGCCTTCAAGTACATGAACTTGTGAATTCAAGATTAAGTTGCTAAATAGAAACATACACTAAACTAGCCCAATCCACCACCTTACCACACACCAGCCCACCATTGCCATCCACTCATATGTGAGAGAGTGTTTTACAATTAGACATCCAATTCTTAATTTTGGTCCCCCAACTTTTAAAATACCTAGAATAACACACTGTAAAGTCTCACAATTCAGACATTGGCAATGTCATTTCATATTTCTTCATATCAAAAGGCCACTTTTTTTATCTATTTTACACAATCTCACGAAATTTTTGTTTGTATCTCTCTATTCTTCTCTCTTCTATCTCTATCTCTCTCTTCGACGTTCTCCTTTACCACCAACCCTCTTCCTTATCATCATCCTTGTCCTCTACTGCCTCTTTCTCCTATGTCACCAACCACGTCTCCTCTTTCACAATCTCCTCCTATGCGGCATTTTTGTTCATCACATTTCGCTTTCTTCATCGCAACCTCTGTTGTGCCGCGAAACTAGAGAGAGAGAGATAGAGAGAAAGAGACTCATTGCAATATCAATCTTAGCTCGTTGATCTTTGCCCATAGATATCCGATCGCAAACACCTCCTCTCGTTAATCTAAGCATAGTTGCTCGAGAGTGCCTCGTTCATTGAGCTATCAAAAAGAGATCTAGTGGTCGATGAGATTTGGAAAAATTGTAAATGCTTATACACCCGTGTACAACAATGCACACATGTGTAGAGCAACATACACACTACAAGAAATTTGGCCATTGTCTACGTTTTATTTAGCTACGATATTAAATTCATAGCCAATTGTGACTTTCCCTATGATTTTTCGAATTCATAAATAAAAATTGAAAATCCTTTGCGCCAATTATTTTCCCAGTGGAGGGAAATGTATTTACTATGATTTTGATTGTTGCTAACGTTATGGTTTTTTAGAGAAAAGTGAATAGTTTTGCCTACAAATTTGACACGCAGAGAATAGTCACAACACTTTCATATACAAACTGCAAAAGAAGATTACTTTTACCTACGAAAGGTTAACATGGCTAAAACATAAATTTTCTTTTACCAGTGGGCACTTTATAACACCAAATCCAATTCTAGTTTGATACACTATGGAAACCGTACCTCTCTGTCGCCCGCCTCTTTCTCTATTTCTTCTTTTTGTATACTTCTTTTACTCTTTCTTCGCAACATTTCATTCTATTATCTCTTTTCTCCCTCTTCACATTGCTCCACGAAAAGATTAGGAGATCCAACTCCATACAAAAAAACCTCAAATCTCCACCCCAAAATCCCAAATTTCCATGCTCAGCTTTGAAAAATTTTGGGAAAACTCTAACACCAGAAAGACAAAGTCCTCACCTTTTACCAAACTAGACACTTTGCAGCAGTTGCCCACCTTGGTGTCACTCACAACCTTTGTGAAAGAGATCGAAATGTGTGTTTTTTCTTTAGACTTCTATTCTCTCCATTAACATGTTATTAATTTAATTTCCATTTTAAAAGTTGAAAAATCTACTCTTTTTTATTATTTTTTTTGGATCTAAATAGAGTTTGGAACAAATTACACTTTCCCTCCTCGAGTGATGACAGTGAATTATACATGGTTTTTATGGGAGCGATGGTAGAGCTTTTGTCTGTTACCTGCCAAATGATGTGTTCTAAATTTACATGCTTAATCAAGAAAGAATGTATCTATTTTCATCCTTTCATTCATTCTTTTGTGGTGGAATTCATATGATATTTATGATGTTTGTAGGATGAAAGAAATTGAAGAAAATGAGATGAAAAAGGTGGAGAAATGATTCAAAATGGAAAGGCCCGAAGTAAACTCAAGAAAAGATGAAGAAAATGAAGATTTCAAGGTGGAAAGGCTTGTCACAGCCGTGAAAAGCAAAACAAAGTGACATTTTTTAGGCAAAAAACTGTCACGGCCATGACACTCTGGAAAGGGCCAAAAATTAGTTCCACGTGAAAAGCTTTCAAGTAGGGACCAAGGCGCATGCAAGGGGCATTTTTAGGAGATATTTGCTAGGCTTTTTGGAGGACCTAAGAGGGTATAAATACAACTCTTTCACAACATTTTAGGGATCTTTGGCAGCCACACATCATCTTCTTGAGCAAATAAGAGGAGAGAAGAGGGGCTAGGAGGAAGAAAGGGGATTCCTTGAAGAGACCTATGGTCTTGGAAAGGAATCCCCCAAATATTTTGATTTCCATTTCTTTTTTTATGTTTGGTGATGTTGTTTTTCTTCTTTTTTAATGTTTATTTTCAGTTTTCTTAAACAATGGCAGTTTAGGTCTTGTATTTGGATTTTGAGTTGTAAGTTTTGATGGATATTTATATTAATGAATGGGTAATGTGTTTTATGCTCAATATTAGAAGATTGTTTAATGGTTTTTGTGATTTATGTTCTATAATTGACGTTTGCCCTTGGATTTGATTTTATGACTTGTATGGATGGAATGATGTTGTATTTGGCCACCACAATGTCGTTTGTGACAAGCCCAAGTGAAGAATTGAGAGATGAAGCTTGTGTTAGGTTTACAAGCATAAAACTTGTTGTGTGCTAGAGTAGGGATACTTAGTGCCTATAAGGTGTTCGATGAAATTCATCAATGAACTTAAAAGGCCTAGTTTGGCTAGTTTCGACCGAGAGGACCCATATAGGGAATATATGTACGACTTGAGTGACCTCGAGAGAGGCTTTGGATGAGTTTGTGGAGAGAACACTCAATCCTGAATTCCCATTACTTTGATATAGTTAAAAGGAAGTTTTTGGTTGTATCTCAATGATCCGAATGCTTTTGTTTTGTTTGTTATTGCATTTTATGCTTTGAAATCATACCCCTTATAACTCAAAATCTTGAATTTTATTGCTTTTAATTGCTTTTCGATCATTAACTAATAGACGTTCCCTATGAATTCGACACCTGAGGAATACTCCAAGGGTTTTATTACTATATCGATTCTTGTGCACTTACGAGATATCGATCACCAAACTATGTTGCGTCTCCCACGAACAATTAGCAATTCGGATCTTAGGTACATATATCTTTAATTCGAGATTAGGGTTTTGTGGCATATATTGCTTACTCTGTTATTATTATTATTATTGAATAGGCATATGTACGTTCTTTGAATAACCAGGTAATCACATGATCATTTGTCTAAAAAATAGTTATGTGCTCACTCGCCATTTTACTTTATTCACGAATTTGGGTGTGGTTTTATTGATATGATAAGTCATGATTATGCTTTCTTATAACATGTGGTGGTCATGATGGGTGATAATTTTAGTTTTTTTAATGTTGTTCTGTCTATTTTGTATAGTTATTGATGGTGTTGTAGTGTGTACCTTGGTTTGGTTCTTAACAGGTTGAATATTAACATGTGGTTAGAGAAAAGAAGACATTTGATGTGTCCTAAATTTACATGATTGATCAACCAAGAATGTTTGTATTTTCATCCTATAAATCATACTTTTATGGTGAAATTTATGTCATATTTGTCATGTTTGTAGGATGAAATAAATTGAAGAAAATGAGTTGAAAAAGGTGGAGAAATGATTAAAAATGAAAAGGCCTCAAGTAAACTCATGAAAGCATGAAGAAAATGAAGGTTTTATGGTGCATAAAAGTGTCACGACCGTGACACTCATTTGTCACGGCTGTGACAAGCGAAACAAAATGAGGACATAGTGGTAAAAAAGTTTCACGGCTGTGACACTCATTTATCACGGCCTTGACACTTTGGAAGTGGCCAAAAATAGCTCCGCGTGAAAAGATGTCAAGTGGGAACCAAGGCACATGCAATAGGCATTTTTGAGAAAATGTTGCTAGGGTTTTTAGGGGACCAAGAGGGGCACAAATACACCTCATCCACCCCAATTTTGGTATCCTTGGACACACACACATTAAAGAAAGAGAATAATCCTCTCATCAATTTTTGAAGAAGATTCGAGCATTAAAGAGGAAAGAGAAGGGGAATTGAATAAGGCTTTGATCACCCTTTTAGCGAGGCTTTATTCTTTCCTTTTGTCTTCTTTTTCTTTGTTGAAAATTATGTTTAGGATTTCTATTTTTAGTTTTATGCTTTGTTTTGTAAACATGTTAGCTTAAACACTTGTTAGGACATTAGAGATGTAGACCTTGAATTGATGTTACTTTAATGAATGAATATCATAGCTTTTATGTTTTTATTGTTATATCTATTGTTATTTGTGCCTTTATTGCTATATCTATTGATGGTGATTGATTTTATGACTTGTAATGAATTGAATGATATTGTGTTTGGCCACCACAATGTTGTTTTTGATAAGCCCAAGTGATGAATTGAAAGATAAAGTTTGGGTTAGATTACAAGCATAAAATTTGTAGTGTATTAGAGTAGAAATACTTGGTACCTACAAGGTATTCGATGAAATTCTCCAATGAACATAATGAGCCTAGTTTGATTATGTGAGGCCAAAAGGACCCTCCTAGGAAGTGTAGGTAGAACTTGAGTGACCTTGAGAGAGGACCTGAGTGATTTATATAGAGAGAACACTCACATCCATTTCTTAAAACCCATTTTTAATTCAATAGGCAACTAGATCCTTGGTTTTATCTCGAAAGCCCTAATGTTTTATTATTATTGGATTTTTTGTTTTAAATTTCTTGCTCGCTTTTATTTACAAAACCCCAAAAACAAGAATTTGATGTTTTTTTATTTGTTTTTACTTTATTTTTTGATCACAATTAGACCCTTTTCCTTATGGATACAATACCCTACGATACTTCTAAGGTTTTTATTACTATAATTGACTCTCGTGCACTTGCGAGACACCAATTAAGTTTTTGGCACCATTGCCGAAGAATATGATGTTCTTTTTGTGGTCATTTTTATTTTTGTTTTATTTACTTTTTTTTTTTATTTTGTACTTGTAGGTGTGTATCCTTTTGAGAAGCATTAGGAGCTTGGAAAATCAAGAGATGGCTCTGAGATTGAAAGGATTTTACGTTTAAACTGTGCTAATCAAAGGATAGCTAGAATGGAGGGTATGGCTAGACCTCGAGGTGAGGTTGAGGAGGTTAGAGTTGAGCAAGCTCAAGGAGGTGGTATTGAAAAACCAATGACCAAGTCACATGAATATGAGAGAGATAAAGGCTAGTGATTGGAGCTTCACCTTCATGTCTAAAGCTAAGCCCGACGACAAGAAACTATGAGTTGAAGACTATTCATTTTAGTATGTTGCCATCATACAATGGGCGTTGAAGGATCCACTCACATTTTTAGGGAGTTTTACACCACCATCCAAACTTTTTCTCTTCATGAATTGATCGAGAATGAGCCAAGGAAGAGGTATTTTCCCTACACATTGAAGGATCGGGCGAAGATTTGGTTGATCATTCACGGAAGGGTCACTTGGCACGCAGGAAGAGATTTATGAAAAGTTCATAATGAAATATTATTCTCCTCAAAAGACGATAGAGTTGAGAAACAAGATTGGTTGTTTCTCACAATTGGAGGGTGAGCCATTTCATGAAGCGTGAAAGCGTTTCAAACTATTCTTAAGTCAATGCTCCCACCACCAATTCTCTTTGGCATTGCTTACACAATTCTTCTATGATGGGCTCATAATGCATGGTCAAACTCTTGTTGATACGGCAGTGAGAGGCTATTTTGGAGACAAAACGATTGAGGAGGTGTATGACATATATGAGATGTTGGCCACCACCTCCCAACAAAAAGCAGTTAGGGGAAGAATAGCCGAAATTCATAAGATAAGCACTTTCACTTCTCTTGGTTTGGCTTCAAAGGTCGATGAATTATCTAGGAAGATGAATTTGTTACTTAATGCCAATGCCTTGGTGAAGGAGCAATGTAGTTTTTGTGGAATGATGGGACATAATGATGTTAATTGTGGGATGGCCTAAGGAGTGGATGAAGTGGATTTTGTGGAGGGATTGCCAAATGCTTAACTTAGGAATGACCCATACTGAAAATCTACAATCCGGGTTGGCGCAACCGCCCAAATTTCTCTTGGAAAGATCCCACCACCTCAAACCCACTTAGGCCTATGGGATTCTTGTGATATCAACCTAGGTCACCATCACCCTTTCAACAACAACCACACAGACCATCGCCCCAACAAAATACCCAAGAAAGAAAAACTATCTTTAAAGACCTTTTGATGCAATGCATGTCTAAAATGGAAGCTAAGGTGGACTAATTAGCTCAAACCCCACAAGCTACCATCCAAAATCAACAAGCCACTATCCAAAACCTTGAAAGGAAAGTGGGACAACTTGTTAAAACCTTGTCAGATAGAGAAAAGGGAAGTTACCTAGTACCTCTCAAGTGAACCTTAAGGAGTATGTGATAGCTATATCTTTAAGGAGTGAGAAGGTACTTAAAGAGCCAAGTGCAGAGGAAGTACCTAGGAAAAAGAAGTAGAATGAGAGTGTAGTGGAAAAACGTAACATCGGTTTAGAAGTTGAGGGAGAAAATTTTCAAGACAAAGAGCCCCTTTCCACCTAAAAAGATGAAGTGAAACCCTATGTGTCTCCTATTCCATTTTCTCAACGGTTGAAGGAACCTAATGTGCCTCCTATTCCATTCCCTTAATGATTGGAGATGTTCAAGAAGTTAGAATTAAACATACCTTTCTTGGAAGCAATTTCTCAAATGACAAGCTATGCTAAGTTCTTAAAAGAGATAATGACCAATAAGAAAAGGTTAGAGGAATATGCTATAGTGGCACTTACTGAGGAGTGGGGTGCGGTCTTATTGAATAAATACCCTCCAAAGCTCAAGGATCTAAGGAGCTTTACAATTCCTTGCACTTTTGGTAAATTGGAAAATATGGAGTCCTTCTGTGATTTGGGTGATTCTGTCAATCTAATGTCCTCATCCATATACAAGAAGCTATGGATTGGAGAGCTAACACTTACAACCGTGAAACTCCAAGTTGCAGATCGATCAATCAAGCAACCACTTGGAGTTGTGGAGGACATCTTGGTAAAAGTAGGTAAGTTCTTCTTTCCGACCAATTTTTATGTTAGATATGGATGATACATATGACGTCCCCATCATACTTGAGGGACCTTTCTTGGTAATCGGTGCGGTTTGTATTGATTTGACTAAGGGAGTATACTTTTTAGAGTGGGGAATGAAATTAAGAGTTTCATGTTTCTAAAAATGTGCATACACAATTGCTTAAAAATGATGAAAACATGGTGCATTCTTTATAAACATGCCGCATGATATCTAAAGAGAAACCACTAGTGTGTCCAAAAGAAGACGAGCTTGAGATGAAACCTAGTGCAATGAAAGACAAGTTGAGAAAGAGGTTAAGAGTGGAAATGAGAAATTAAAAGGGAAAGAGAGTGATTGTATTTTGAGGGGTGAGTTTGTTAAGGGACAACAAGTTTATTATTTTCCACCCAAAAATCACTTTCTTTATAACCCCAAAATTCTAATGTGTGGTCCATTAATGATTTCTAAAGTTCATTTATTTGGTCCTATAGACATTATTTTGCATGATCATAAACCAATTACTGTTTATAGGAAGCGTCTGAGACCTTTAAATGGATCCACATTTAGGACTATTTGGTGTCCTAAATAGTTCCTTTCTCCACATCTGAAATGACATTAAACTACCTCTTGTCCACGATGACGTTAAACTATGGTTATCTTGCATTTACATATAGTGTAGGTTTTTAATTCTCGCTTGCATTTAGGTTAGAAGCACGTTTATCTTTTTGTTTTTCAGTATTTTGCTCAAAATGGCATGAGAAGATGATTTATACATGCATATATATCGCACCATTCACTAATTCTAGCATGCATACATTTTGTGTTTTCTCCTAACTTTTGATGTCTCATGCCTATGATGGAGTCTTGTACTCAAGACAAAGGAATGGCAAGCAAGCGATAATTAGAGAAACTTTCTAAACCCTATCCTTTTAATTTATAATTTATTGTTGTTATTGAACTTGCCCTCATGTTCTTTGTGTTTGTTTAGTTTAATACAAACTTATATTTTTGAACATTGAGGATAATGTTCATACTAAGTGTGGGGAGGGGGGCTATTGATTGCTTCTTTGGGTTAGTTTTGTTTTTATGTGTTGCTTTTGCTTATTTTTTCAAAAATGCTTCAAATTTTTTCTTAAATTGTGCTTGAAATTTTTTTAGTATGCATTGAACTTGAAAAAATTAAGGTTTGGGTGATTTGGTTTGGGGAATTTTGTATTATGTTTACTATGTTTTTGACATGATCATTGAGGGAATGAATTGTTTTTTGTTGGATTGCTTGAGTCATGTCTTGACATGTTTAGGTGCAAGGTTAGGGATTTGTTTATTGAATCTTGGCTTAGAAGTGGTGGCATGAAAAGGGCTTACAAGTTTGTTGTTGAGTATTTTTTGCAACTAGTCTATGCTTTAAAGTATTTGAGTGAACATGGCATTAAAAAAAACTCTCCTTTGAAGGTGAACCGAAATGAGAATAAGTGTATGAGGTCCAAAATCGGAGGTGCAAATGATAAGTACCCTCAGAGGATAATAATATGTGGAAACACATGGACTTTTAATTCACTAACTCATTTGTCGCACCCAAAATGAGAGGAATTCGCTTACAATGACAAAGAAATTGAATATTTTAAAAACAAATTTGAAG
>CAODLS010411247.1:0-11679 GCA_948243855.1 Flueggea neowawraea
ACTCTATTTTTTCTTGTTCGATCTCGAGCAGTTGTTCTTTGTCTTTCTTTCTATTAGCTTTCGCCGTTTTGAAAGTTTTGCGATTTAATTATTTGTCGAACAACATGTCGTACAAAATGGACGCAACTTCAGAGACATCGTTTGATGTCGACTTTTCTTTCCCATGCACGTTGTGTTTCGCCTTTTGCTTGGTTCTTAGCTCTTCCCCTTTGGCTTTATCTCGGGCCATTGGGCGAGCCTCTTGAGTTGGCTCTCCTTCGACGCTAAGATTGGAGGCGTTGAGATCGAAGGAGCCGGAGCTAATGTAGGTGCCTTGGGCGTTCACCTTGGTTCTTTTTAGACCATCCTCGGGGTCCATGGGCAATGCTTCCCTCCATTTCAGATGATCACTTAAAATTTTCCAAACGTCTTCATGGAGGAAATGGGTTTTCGCCTCTACCAAGTAGACAACGCGTGTTCGCTCTATAATTATGTCGTCGCTCCAACTCCTATGATAAGTCGAAGCAACGTTGTTGTAGATGCCGTTAAATAAGGTGACAATTTTGTTGAGTGTATGCCACCTATTTTTAACGGTCTTCCCATAGCGTTGTTCGCTTGCCTACATCCCGTGGTTGAAACTTACGGCCACCCGCTTCCAAAAAAAGTTGACGTTTTGGTCATTGGACATTATGGGGTCTTCGAAAATAGCGATCAACACTTAGCCAACTTGACGTCGTGTGGAAGGATCCACTTTTTATACTTGGCACCGACGTCGGGGCTGAGATTGCTTAGACCAATAGTGGGCCCGGGAGGCTTATTTCAGGAGTAGGAGAATCCATTGGGAACCGGTCATCGAGCACCTATCCAAAACGACGATGTAAGGATTATTTTGTGAAAAATGATTATTTTGTGAAAGATGATTGGACGTAAAATTTTAGAAATTACTAAAATTAGAAAATGCGAGTTGATATGAAAATGGAGAAAATGAAGCGGTAGGATTGAATTGATAGTTTGTGAAAGAGGGAAAATTTGATGGATTATTTTCAGAATATCGGTAGTTGGCAAAATTTGATAGGTTGTTTTGAGAAGATGATTGAATATTTTCATTGTTGGAATCCATAATTTTGGGGAAAAAATTGTAGGAGTAATTTGATAGTATGAAAAGAAATTTTAAGAGTTGAGAGAGTTTGGGGGAGAGAAATGAGTGTTTGAAGTAGATAAATGGGGGTATTTATAGGAAAATGGGTAAAACTAGCCGTTATGAACCAAAATGGTAATTTTTCGGCCTCCAACGGTACTCCAACGGTAATATTACCGTTGGAGTAAATCTGACCGTTGGATCAATCAGATCCAACGGTCAACTTTTGATTTTTTTTTTAAAAAATAAAAAATGTTAGGCGCGGGGCCCACTGACAGCTAGCCCGTCCTCCTGCGACCGGGATGCAGTAACATGTCTCGATCTGCGGGGCTAGGAACGGTAGCCCCGTTACAACCCGCCTTATTAGCATGCTGTTTTTGAGAGAATTTCTGTCAGAATTTTCGAGGTGGTCATCCACATACTAGACAATACTGCTACTCCCTGCCTTTTTTCTGTAAACTCAGCTCTTCCATCTTCTCTCTTGCAGCTCGAGCCTCCGGCCATTGACCCTCCAAGGCATGGATATTTGACAAGAGTGCATCTACTCCTAATTCATTTGTTCCCAGCTCTATAACTCTATCTATTATCCCTTCCGCTAATTTAAGGTCACTTGTGCCTCTGCACCCACCAAGCAAAGCTCCCCATATTGCTACATCAGGTTTAAAAGGCATGTTTTCCACCACACGCGGTGTTTCCTCAAGCTGGCCGTTCCGGCCGAGCAAGTCGATCAAACAACCATAATGTTCGATTTTTTGCGCTGATTTTGTAATCAGCTTCCATGCTGTAAAATATCCTACAGCCTTCTTCGACCAACCCTCCATGGCTGCAAGCAAATAGAGCGCTAAGAAACGTGAAATCGGTTGGCTTCCATCTCGTCTTTTGCATCACGAAGAAAACACTGAGTGCATCTTCAGTTCTTCCATGTATGGCTAGCGATCTTATCATAACATTCCAGCAAAATGCATCTTTCTTAACTTTAACAAAAACCGCAAAAGCTCTATCTACGACTCCGCATTTGGCGTACATGTCTATAAGGGCAGTTCCTACCATAACTTCCAAGCTTGTCAAGTTCTCTATTAGACCATGTACGTACTTTCGGAAATCCAAAGCACCCAAGTTAGCACAAGCCAATAAAACAGAAACAAATGTATATCCATCTGGAATCGCAGATGCTGATAGCATTCGTACAAAAAGATCTTAAGCTTCTGCGTTCTTCCCATGTCTTGCATAACTTGAAATCATTGAATTCCAGGAAACCAAATTTTTGCATGGCATTTCCTCAAAAATTCTTCTAGCATTATCTATATCACCGGCATCAGCATGTGCTCCAATCATTGAAGTCCATGAAATAACATTCTTTTCTAGCATCATTTCAAATAATTTTCTCGCATTCGCCAGTTTTCCTGCTTTCACATAACCCGAAATCATAGAATTTCACGAAACAACATTCTTTTCCGGCACCATTTCAAATAATTTTTTCGCACTCTCCAGTTTTCCTGCTTTCGCATAACCCGAAATCATAGAATTCCACGAAACAACATCTCTTCTAGGCATCAACTCAAACAACTGTTTCGCAGATACCATATCACCCGCATTTACGTATTCTGATATCAGTATGTTCCACGCCTTTATTGGCCTAATGCACATATCATCAAACACCTTGTGGGCATCATTAGGTTTACGGTCATCTAGAAAAGACGAAACTTTCATATACATGTTGAAAAGTGAAGTAGCAACCTGGTCACTTGATTCGAATCCAGACTTTATAATCTGACAATGCACAGACTTTCCTTTCCAATGCCACCTCAATTCACGGCAAGAATTTAGCACATATGGGTATGTGAAGTTATGGGGTTTTAGTCCTCTCCGACGCATGTGGTCGAACAGGTAGATACAATTCTCTGGAGGAGCATTAAATGCGTACCCTCTAATCATGGCATTCCAGAGCATGATTTCTGTACCCAGATCATTACCCATTTGAGAGAAGACTAAACTGGAATAATCCATGGTGCCAAATTCCGTGCTTCGACGGAGAAATTTGGAGAAAACTTGGATGTTTTGAGTTAAAGAAGAAGTGATGATCAAGGCATGAACTTGCTTTAGATGTCTGAAACTGCACCTTGGCAATATGTTAGAGATTTGTAGCTCAAAATTACAAGCCATGAGCTATTGTGCTTTTACTAATATCCTTTTTAGTTTTTTTCTCCTTTCAAATTGGTTTAAAATTAACCTAAAAAATGATAATACATAAAAAAATTATTTTTTGAATGTGCAATATAACTTATTTTTAAAATATTATTACTCTTATAAAATTCGAATTAATTTAAAATTTATTTTTATCTTTAAAAAGAAAAAAATAATATATATAAAAGTATCATAGTTCATCTTTAAGAACTGGGTTTAGAATGTAGCTTCTTGAAAAAAATCAAATTCGTAATAAGATTTTAGTCCGCGAAAGAGTTCGGTGATCTCTATGCTGGTGGAAAACTAAAAAAATTAAAATGTCTAAACTATCCTCCATAGGAAAATAAAATTACTCTTCTATTTTAAGAACTTGTTTGGTTGAGAGTGAATGAGTGAGGAAAGTGTAACTTTTCGGTAAGTTTATAATTTTTTTTACTTAGTTAAATAAATAAAAGTGAATTTCATGTGAAGTCAGCTGCTTGTAGAGGTGGCCACGGTTTGGAACTCCAGTTCCGAATCATGAACTGGTGGTTCCGGTTCAATGAATTATTGAACCGGAACCGAATCGCCTAAGGCCGATTTTGGACGGTTTTGGCTGAGGTTCGGTTCCGGTTCTATCTATGGTTCTGGTTTGACAATTCAGATGGTTTAAAACTATTTTTTTAATCAAATAATGTTGCTATCAATTTTGGACCGTTGGATTGTTATCAACAACAATCAGATGGAAATTTTTTTGGGCTGGAACCGCCAGTTTGAACTGTCGATTAACCAACGATTCGACGATTTTTAAAATATTGAAGGGGAACCAGACCGAATTTGTTCAGTTCCGGCTCCGATTTTTTCCAGTCCAATTCCTGTTCGAACCGGCGGGCCGGTTCAAGAATGACAACCTCTATGTGTTTGATTTCCTCTTAACCTCGGGAAATGACTTCCTAAAGCGTTAGGAAGCCCAACTTTCTTAGTAGCCAACAATTTATATTTACAAATATATCATCAAAACTTACAAATTTCTATTTGTTTCTAAAATTTATAAATTATTATTTCATAAATAGTTTTTTGATTATTTTTTGTAGATCAATTTTTATAGAAGTTACAAAAAAATTATATTTTTAAGATTTTCAAAATGTATTATATATAAATATTTTTATTTAATTAAATAAACTAATTTTTTTCAAATTTTAAAAAAATTAGTCTTCATTATAGAGTTGTATGAACTAATAACTATAGTTTTAATTCTCATGGGAGATATATTTTATGTAATAAAAATAAATATTTTTTTAGTTTTTCTCATATTATTAATTTAAATTTATTTATTTATTATTATTATTTTTATAAAGTTTGATAAAAATGGTATTATAAACATTTGTAGTGAACTTATCAGGAAGTGTGATTGTCAACCAAACACAGAATATCAAATTTCTTGGAATTTTTTTAACTAAATGTAATTAATATACACTTTTCAAGAAGTAAATTTCTAAATAGTAATTTCTTAGAAAATTACTTTCCTAAAAGTTAAACCAAGTAAACTATAAGATAGGTCTCCAATTACATTTACATGGAGAGTTGAATTGTAAGTAAATTATATTATTTAATCAATTAATAAGACTTAATAATTCGTGAACGACATTAAATCTGCTTGGTGTTATAATTATTCAAATCTTATGTTGATTAGTTAGAGTAATAAAAACATTAAAACTTTTATTGTAAATACAACTATCCTATTTAATGCTTAATTTTAATTAAAATTCCTAATATAGTTCAAATTATGGAAATTGATATATTGATAAAAAATTTAAAGTAAAGCCACCACTGTTTGTATAAAACATTAATTGATTATGTTATATTTTGAAGCATAAGTAACTATTTGAACAAGAATTTCGAATAATACATTTTTTAACTAAGATTTTGAAAGTTTAATCATGGTTGAGATTTTTTTTTTCAAGAAAAGGAAAAGTGGCCGAACGATATTTGAATTAAGTAGTGCCAAATTGCTGGAGCAAATTTAATTATAAATTAAAAGTTTACGGTACTTCAAAGCGTTTTGATGATGCTTCTAACAAGAAACGGAAATAAATGCAAATTGGGAATAGAAAAGCAGTAGAGAAAAACTTGGTATATCAGCGAATGAATGTAATTGATTTGATTATTTACGATAAAAAAAAAGAAATAAATGAAACAGGTAAGGAATTAGTCAGTGCTTATTTATTTATTTTTTCTTAAATCCACACACATAATTTTATTCATTATTGATCTTATAAAAGAGAGATTAATCTTTATAGTAAACATGAAAAATTTGGGTGTCTTTAAGTTTGAACACAAGATCTCTTGATCTTAAGTGTGAGTGTTTACCAACTGAACTATACAATCTCAGTTGAATTAGTCAATGCTTATGACTATGAGGTTGAAATAATATTATTAGTTACCTAAGCTTTCACAATTCATGTGAGTCCAGGGTGAAAACCGGCTTAACTCATAAAACTTTCATTCTCAAGTCAATAACAATTAATTCCAAGACAATATTAAAAGATATAATTTATAACTATGATAATTAAATTTCATGACATTTTAATCTTTTCTTCATATTTATTTTTTGAATCGTTTAGGAACCTACATAAACTGTTCTGTTCGATTTAATTCAGCCCACTAGAAATAAACCTCAATTTATATAAGTTGGAACTTTTTCTGAAGGGCGAAGTGACACCGTTGGCAAGCACCTACCTATACAAGCAATTGCCCAAACAAAACAAAACAAAAAATGCTATAACAATACAAGTCACCATCCCTTTGCGAAGTTGACACTAACACGCTTTTATTTTTTTTCCAAATGCAGGAGCCCCACTTTCTCAAATAAAAAATAACAACGAAAATTTATCATGCGTTCATTTTCATTCAAGATAACTTGATTCGACTAAAGTCACACGAACCGTAGTGATTAGCATGTTAGTTTTATGAAAATTTCTATCAAAAAGTTAAAAATTCAAATTAAAAAAAAATCTAAAAAAATATATTTAATATTCTAATCTTCGAGGTGAGTGATTACTCTTATATATATAAAAATATATGCTGTCCATTTATACCGAAACTTTTATTTTTTATAGTTATCTTATAAGTTATACTTCAACAAGAACCATACATGGCAAATATGTGTATATATATTGTTTCTTTTATAAGTGCAATTTTTTCAATAAACTACGCAATGAAGAAATGATATAAAAATCAGAAAAGCTTGACTACTCAAGATACTTTCGTAAGCACTTATGCCAATTTTATTAATATATATTGCTTAAAATTGCTAATTTCCTCCGTGTATAATTTTTTTCCTCTGCGTATAATACATTGTGCATAAGAAGTATATAATATTAATGAAAACCAAAGATCTTCATGATTATTATTGCCATGTATATGTATTATTTTGGTGCAATATTACAGGCATACATAGTTGGTAGATGATATATTATAGTTTTGTAAGGAAACATTGACCAAGACTTTTTTGGCTTTCTTGTATGTAGCTACGTAGCATATGTGTTGTGTTATACGATATTGTAGAATCCAAAAGTCTTCGTAACTTTCTTCTCCATGATGATACTTAATCGTCGTCGGTTTTTAAACCGTTGACATTCGAACCTTCTGTACTTAAATGGTTTTAATATACGATGATCGCATATTTTTTTTGAAGCAATTTCATATCCACCCGTTGACTATGATTTACGTATGCTAAAATGTTCGGTTTGAGAAACTCTTCAATGATTAATTTGGTCGACAAAATAGTGAAAAGAATTCAGTAGCCTATGCAGATGACTTGTGTCATAATTCCTAATTAGACATAATTAAAGGCATATTAAAACAGGGCTAAAAAAAGAGTCTAAATTATAAATATCTCTGGCATATACATATAAATCATGATATATATTTTTAATTAAAGAATTTTGAGAAGTTAAAGAACTCATCATATGAGAATTTTAGTACTAATTAATGCACTGATCATAGCATAAAGTTACCGATTATGGGACTGAATTATGAATAATGAATGTATATATTTTTAGCAAATTAACGAATAATTTTCATACGAAAATCACAGTCATACCAACCAAATATATCGACTCCATTACGCCTTCCTTACCAAACAAAGAAAGTCATATCAAAGTCTAATTAATTAATGACATATCAACATTTCCAGATGGAACAAAATGAATTAATCAGCATTTTTTTTTCTTTCATTTAAATTATATTTGTAGTTACTAGATAGCTATAGTTCCAAGCTAGTGATGAAGACATAGTTATAGGAGACAAGTGGACTTTAAGCTTGAGTCATCAATTTTACATAATACAGCATTCTCAAACATAAATATGCTTAATTACCATAATTTTTCTTCCAGTAGCTTTGAATAACTGTAGATTTAAAATTTGATTTGTTTAACGATATTCGGTGTTTGATGGCGTCAACGTTATTGTCCCAAAGGGTTGTCTCAGGGCCATTTGGTAAGGCTTATGCAAATGACAAAATATATATTAAAGTTGAAATGAATTGGGTAATAAACCCAAATTATGTCATAGTATAACACATTGCGTAACCCTGTTGAGCAGACGGTTAATCGTCCAATATTTTAGAATATGTCTTCCCATTTTTTAAAATATTAATGCCACTGTCCTTTTACAATTTGTTACTTAAATCACGATGACGTCAAGTCGTTTGGAGTTTATTTCTAAATTAATTGAACTGAAAATTTTGAAGTTAATACAGAGATTGAGAATAAAAACTAAGGTCTATTAAGCAATATCTCATATGTGATGCAGATGTAGGCTAGGAAGGGAGCATGTCAAACTTCTGTCCCTAATTGACAGAATAATGTTTTATAAACTGCCACCCAAACTTAGCTAATAGAGTCATAGTCCAAGATTTCCACACTTCTCTTCTTTAATTATGTCACTGCAGATTTCTTGCTTAATTTAATTTTAATTCATCTACTGATTAACCAAAAGAAAAAAAATCAACTCCCGCATTTCTGGATTTTAATTCATAGAGAACTACATTTAAGTTGTAATAGTAAATTAGAAGCTTCATATTAATGGTTTCGCTTGGACCTGACACCACATTTTTATCTAAAACTTGAAGACAAAGGGTTATGGACCCACACCATTTATAAATCATTTACACAAATCAGAACTCTTCAATGTAGGACTTTTAACTATTCACACTTACTTTTTAACAATTTGTCTCTCAAATGTGAATCTCTTCTACATTGGGTTTAAGCATGCCCCGTGCAATGGAAACCACTTCTAGTATTGAGGAATTATTGGGCCACCACTTCATCATACTCGTTCTTGTATGTCCTAGTCGAACCGTTGGCTCTGATACCAATTATTGGACTCGGAGAGCCTTGTGGAGATTCGTCTCACGAGTGAGCCTAATGAATGAGCATAAAAGTGGGTCCAACACTACATCATTACCCAAAACTTTAAGGCAATAATGGTTTACACTACTCTCACACATACTACAACTCTCTAATGTAGGACTATTAATTATTCGCACTTATTTCCTAACATTATGTGTTAGACTATATTTATTACAGTGTTCATATTGATCGAGTGTAAATGGTCTTTTGTTTTTAAAAATTGTTGAAGTTAAATTCGATTTTAAGGTGGTATTAAAGTCACCTTAACCCGTTGTTGGCCTATATAAGGCCTAATTTCAAGACTACTCATATTTGTGTGAAGATTTTATTACGCATTATTTGATTATGTTTCCTTCCGTTTTGATTTGTCAATTGGTATAGATACACTTTCAAAATTCATTGGAATTATGAACTATTCAATGATCAGATTTGTAGCGAGTCTGTGGCCTCGGATACTTCAACCTGGAGTGCCGACACGAACAACTCATTTCCAAGCTAGTTTTGTATGTAGATGTCGAAACACAGGCTGGTCTTCCCCTCTTCGGACGCTGTTATGCAGATGAATGATGATCAACAGAGTTCTATTGTTTTGTCTTCAGGATATTTTTCTGTATTATTGACTTTTTTTTTTTAACATAGGGTCTCATTAGAAATATTTCTTAATCTACCCAAATTCTACTCAATTATATTGACCCTGGTTAGAGATGGACATGGGTCTGACCGGATCACATCCTAAAAACTTTAGCCCGATCGACCAGACTGAAGGTCTAGCCTAAACCTGCCCATCCAAAAAGGTGAGTCGGGACGGTCCCCAGGCAATTTTTTTATAAAAAAATTTAATATTCTATATTTTTTATCAAAATATAATTTAATATATTTTTTATTATATAAATTATATTTTAATAAATATTAAACAACTCTTAAATTTATATTTGATATTATTTTTACTAATTTATAATACATAATACATCAAATTAATATTAATATATTTTATATATATAATATTAAAAATATATATAATATATATTTCGCCGGGCCAAACAATAAACCCAAACCTCATCCTATTTTATTAAAAAAATATGTGGACCGCAAGCTAGAAAATATTGGATCAGTCCGACCCTTTTTTGGGGTCAAGCTGGGCTGGAATGCCCGTCCCTAACCCTGGGTTGAGCTCAATTACATCGACCTTCGGATTGGAAAAAGAACGGACGCCCTACTAGGAAAGCAAGTGATAGACCGATGGCATAAAATGAGTTCTTGAACTTAAAAATTAGAATTTCAAGATGAGTTTGTACTATTGATTTCTTCGTGATCTATTTGAAATTCAAGTGGCATTTAATTTTGTAAAGAATACTTTAATAAGTAATTATTATGGAAAATAGATTGTGTTTGGCCCGTTGTTTAAAACCTAAATTACATGATTGTAACAAGTTGATATGGAAAAAGAACAGTTATAGAGATAAACCATATTAATGATTTCACCTGTCTTTATGTTAATTAATTAGGTTGGTCTTTTTGTTAGGCATAAGATGTGAATATTATGTCAAGTCAATTACGTTGGTCTTTTGGTATGTTCTATTTAACCACTTGAAACACGATAGTGAAAACAGGTATATATAAAACAAGTATATTGAGAATTTGTTTGACTGCACTGGTGCCGCCTTTTCAATCATTAAGATGAACATCATACTAAATCAATATCCACGAAAGAGTTACCAAAACATTTATTTTAATTCAATTGGATAAAACTGTTCTTTATGTTTAGAGTTGTCTCAAAGTTGTTATTTTAATTAATTATCAAAAACTTCTATTAAAGTTGGTGACAGTTGATTAATTTTTAGCTTAACCTTAACTTATACCCCATAGCTAGGAGACATCACTCAAATTAGGTAAACAAAACATTTGTAAATCATTCATATTTTCGACCTCTTTCACAAATCATAGCAATAAATTTGGATAACTCAACCACTAGCTACGTCAGCTATGGTTTTCTCCGTTAAAAAAGATTAGGAAATTGTATAAAAGAACATGATTAAGCGAAAGCCTTGCATTTTGGCACGTGTAATACAAAAAAAATCAGTGCATCATATTGCCTTGAGAAATCTTCAGCAATTAAGAAACGCCAAACAGAACTGGAGACTTTAATCGACTACAAAAAATTGATGAGTTGGTAGGACGACATTTTTTATTCTAAAATTGTGGAAAACCCAATAGGAGTTTGGGTTGACATAATTAATAAACACACTGTATCTTCCCTCTAATGTAATGAAATGTGTTTTGGGTTGGAGTATTGTGTCATAGAATATATTCTATATCAAACTTTTGGAATATATATATATATATACAAGACCAACCACGCGCAATAAGATTTTTATTCTTTTCGACTATAGTTTACAAGAAAGTACAATCTGGCTCAAAATTAATTAAGGAATTATTGAATTGAGCCATGGAAGGAGAGGAATTATATAAACGATTGCACCCTGTTCAACTCAATCAATTTTAATTGGTTCACTTGTTCGTTAATATTTGGTCGGTACTCTAACAAGTTAGAAAGGAAAAAAAAACATACACCAAACAATTAATTCACAGGGCACGCGTTTTTATTTATACAATTTGTCAATTGGAGAAGAATTTTATACATTCTATACAGAGAGGAAAAATCATATGATATATAGTTTTTTTTATAAGTACATATAATATATAGTTAAGCCAATCAAACAGAGCTGAAATGAAACACATTTTGATTAATGAATAGTTGAAGTTGCGCTATCAAGAATCATTAGAGATCATAACAATATTTCCCTTTTAATGTACTAACATAATCATATGAAGATATTGCGTAAGAAATTTAACTTATTGGTCGGAAAAACTCGTATCTATATATATATAATTATAGTATACATACGTATACTTGTTCAATTCGAAGCATGGTGTCAACTACAAGACCTAGAGGACTAATTTCTAATCAAATTATAAACTTGGCTT
>CAODLS010411300.1:0-16502 GCA_948243855.1 Flueggea neowawraea
CTCTTGTTTTTCCTTGATTTCTTTTGGATATTTAAGGTAAGAATTACTCCTTGATCCTTTCTTTTTCTTGATCTTGATCATGAATCAATTGTCTAGGGTTTTAGCTAAGATTTTTGGATGTTTCTGATTTCTATGTTTCTAAGGGTTTGGGAGTTGTTTGATGTTAAGTTATGATCGTTTGAGGTTGGGATCAACAGATCTTAGCTTCGGTTTTGGGGAGTTTCATGGTTGTGTGATTTGAGTATAATCCGAGCTAGGGTTTGGATTTTCATAGATTTTTGAGTTATTTAGAGTTGGGTTCTGTTATATATTGATGAATATAGGTTAGAAATACCATAATCATGGTTGGTTTGGATGGATTTAATGATTTGTGCCTTGAGGTATAAATGATCCGAGATTGAGAATATTCATTCTCAATGATCATGATCTATTTTGGGACAAAGGATGTTAGATTCATGTTTTTAAGGATGTTTAGAGCACTTGAGGGTGTTCAGTTAGCTAGGATTAGCTCGGCTGAGAGTTCGGCATATGCATTGTATTGTAAGGCCACAATACCATATTTAATGATTCTTAAATTGTGTTTGTTACAACATCTTGTGTTTGTCACCAGCAGCAACCCACTAGTGGTCTTTGATTGGATTCCTAGAGCTTGGGACATCCAGGTGAGTGGATGACAGCTTCAGACACATATGTTATGTCTCGAAACTGTATACATTTTTTATGTGTTATAACTAAATTGTGATTTTGACTAATCTAAGGATTGGTTGAATATATGAAAACATATTATGTGAATAAGTATTTATGGTTTTTTTTAAGGAAGTTATATGGATATATATGGTTTTCACATGTTTTGACGATGAATATGCATGGCTTTGATTATGTTTTTTATTGTGGGACACCTTCGCTACCGGGTACGTAGCTTTTGGTATACCAATGCATGATGATACCTAGCTATCGAGGTAGACGGTAGCCATGTTACCCTAGCCCGCTACATGATTGGATTATGGATCAGTGGCATGACCCTGATCATCATAGAGTGGAAGAGTGGCATAGACCACACCACGATTTCTATGGTCCCATGATAAGTATATGATGTTTTCAGGAAAATAAATACTATGGGTAGTATTTTACCAATATGCATGTATTTGCTTTTGGTGCAAACGATTTTGAAATATTTTCTTGGAAACCATACTATGTATATAGTGTATACGTATGTATACCTATCGTATATTGCATTTGCTAGTTTTCAAATGGTTTTCAAACCAGTCTTTGTGAGGCACGTAAGAGGCGATCTGGAGTGTTGTCACTCACTGGGTTTGAACCCCTTTATTTTTCTGTGTTGCCTTGTTTCTCTGTTACAGATTGGCTGGACTCGGCAGCATTTTGCATCTACGCCCAGTGAGACCTTGACGTTTTTGGTTAGTAGCACCTTTTGGACAGGCTACTTCATGTGTATTAAAGCTCCACATTCGATATGTTGTTGGGTTATAGGGTCTATGCTTTGTTTTTATATACTGATATGCGACTTATTTGCTTTGTAAATATTTTATATATATTGATTCTGGTAACTATTATTTTCATATAAATGGATATGATTTTCCTCAAATGTTTTACCGAAAATGTTTTAATAAGAAATGAAAAGGGTGATTCTATGAGGCTTGTACGAGATGGGTCGGACTCCCATAGGAGGTTCGCCTCTTATGCTGATCATGGTCCGGAGTCGGGCTGTGACAAAGGTGGTATCAAAGCACTAGGTTATTGTATAGTCTGGGGTCAGTGTGGAGCCTATGTGTCTTTGATTGAGTCGATCGGATTGCCTCTGTATATTCATTGATCTTTGTCCGGGCATTGTGGCAGTTGCATGCATGTGTATATATATAATTTTGTAGACATGGATAGAGGTCATGGCAGAGGATGCGGTAGAGGCCGTGGGAGGCCTAGGCATGTGCCAGTTGAGGCAGCATATCAGTCTGTAGCAGGCCATGCTGACTTAGCTAGTATGCCTGAGGTTGCGGCACCAGCACCTCAGCCACCACTTGCGGGTCAGATGGATGTTTAAGAGAGGTTTACTCAGGTTTTAGAGCGAGTCGAGGCTTTGTTAGCTGGTCAGGAAACTGGAGGTCAGCCAGTTCTTCCAGTGACAACAACACCACCTATTCCTCCACCCCAGCTGGAGATAGTTGCGCATGCACCTGAGGTGACTCCGGTAGTACCTCAATCAGATGCTGAATCTCGATTGGCTAGGTTTATGAAGCTTTCTCTTCCGAGATTTTCTGGGAAGTTGGGAGAGGACCCCCAAGATTTTACCTTCACGGTTGAGCAATGTTTTGAGGCGATAGAGCTCACCAATGATATGGCGATGGTTAGATTGGCCTCATTTCTGTTGGACGGTCGAACCGCTAGATGGTGACAAGATCAGAGGCTTAGGGGGATACATTCCTAGGAAGAGTTTAAGGCTGAGCTCACATTATCTGTTCTTCCTCCAAGTGAGAGGGATATAAAGACAGATGGGTTTAGTGAGTTTCGGCAGAAGCCTGGTATGATTGTTAGTGAGTCTAAAGACCGATTCAGATAGCTGAGTAGATAAGCACCTGCAGAGGCCCGTAGTGAGGAGGCCTTAGCAAGAAAATTCTTAAACGGGTTGTTACTCAAGCTTAGGAGGGTAGTCGCAACTCAGCAGTTGTCTACAGTTATACAGATTTTTGAGACTGCGAGGAGTATGGAGTATCAAGATGAGAGGCAGCCGAAGGAGCCCAAGAAGGCGAAGATTGATAGTGCGTATAGAGGCTAGCATGATCGTGGCCAGGGTAGTCATTCGAATTACAGACATAAATATCCATTTGGGAGCCAAAAACAGAGGTAGGAGTCACAGAGTAGCAGCGTGGTACAACCAGTTATGCGTACTGGGGTTCAGAGTGCTGGAGCTTCACAAGCAGTTTGTGAGACTTGTGGGAAGAGACACTTTGGTACTTGTGTCAGGGCTACAGGACTTTGTTTTCATTGTAGGCAGCCTGGGCACAAGATTGTTTACTGTCCTCTGAGACGTAAGTCAGGATCGCAGTCGGTTCAGTGGGTAGCAGGAGGTTCGAAAACTGCTAGCACGAGATCTGGCAGAGGAGTAGGTCAAGGTACCACTGATTTAGGAGCTCGTAGTCAGAGTGGACAGGGAAGTGGTCGTGGTCAGGCTGGACCGAGAAGCTCTGCTACTGGTGGACAGGCCCGAGTTTATCATTTGACATATTATGAGGGACAGACCTCCAATGCTGCAGTAACTGGTATGTTACTTGTCTCTGGTATTTTTGCATACACATTATTTGATTCAGGTGCATCACATTCGTTTGTCACGCCATATTTTGTAGAATGAGTAGGTTTAGTTTTGAGTCAGTTAGACTCTTTGTTAGAAGTATCTTCACCTTTGTGTAGTAAGATGCTAACTAATTATGGAGTTTGAGGTTGTGTGATTGTTGTTGAGGGGCACGAGTTGATAGTTGACCTGATTTTGTTAGACGTCGGGGAGTTCAATGTTATACTTGGTATGGATTGGCTTTCAACTTGGCACACTACCTTGGACTATTTTGCGAAGAGAGTATGCCTTCGACCACCAGGTCAAAGCAAATTATGTTATCAAGGTGAGCGTGACAACGTTGTGCGAGGGTACGTATCGGCTGTTAGAGCTAAAAAGATGATTCGCTGTGGCTATAAGGCGTACCTAGCCTTTGTACTTACAGAGCAGGTTAGTTCGAGATTGAAGTTGGAGGATGTACATACGGTAAGGGAGTTCTCTGATGTATTTCCTGAAGATTTATCGGGATTACCTCCTGAGCGAGAGGTTGAATTTGCTATTCAGGTACAGTCGGGTACCTATCCGATATCGATTCCACCATATCGGATGACACCAACTGAGTTGAAGGAACTGGAGAACCAATTGAGAGAGTTGTTAGAAAAAGGATTTATCAAACCTAGTGTCTCACCTTAGGGTGCTCCAGTGTTATTTGTTAAGAAGAAGGACGGTAGTCTCTAAATGTGTATTGATTATCGACAGTTGAATAAGGTGACAGTGAAGAATCGATATCCGCTGTCGAAGATAGACGATCTATTTGACCAGCTGCAGGGAGCGCAGTTGGTTTCTAAGATCAACTTGAGATCGGGATATCACCAGTTGAGAGTCAGGGGTGATGATATTCTGAAGACAGCTTTTCAGACTAGGTATGGACACTATGAATTCCTAGTGATGTCGTTTGGGTTGACTAATGCACCAGCAGTATTCATGGATATGATGAACAAAGTGTTTGGACCATACTTAGACCGATTTGTTATAGTATTTATCGATGATATTCTCGTGTACTCGAAGAGTAGAGAAGAACACGAGGATCACTTGAGGTTGTTCTTGCAGACTTTACGAGAGCATCAGCTATATGCAAAGTTCTCGAAGTGCAAGTTTTGGCTTAGTCAAGTGACATTTTTGGAGCACGTAGTGTCTAAAGATGGGATCGAGGTAGATCCAAAGAAGGTAGAGGTAATACTCCATTGGGAGAGACCTAAGACCATTACAGAGATACAGAGTTTCCTTTGCATGACTGGGCATTATAGGAGGTTCATCCAGGATTTTTTTTCAAGATTGCAGCCCCTATGACTCGGTTGACGCAAAAGGGAATTCCATTTGTTTGGTCTGATAGGTGCGAAGAGAGTTTTTTGAAGCTTAAGGAATGTTTGACGAGCGCACCAGTATTAGTTTACCATCAGGTTTCGGATGGTTTACAGTATATTGTGATACCTCGAGAGTAGGAGTGGGTTGTGTGTTGATGCCACACGGAAAAGTGATTGCATATGCTTCAAGACAGCTTAAGAAGCATGAGCAAAATTATCCGACAAATGACTTAGAGTTAGCAGCAGTTATGTTTGCCCTTAAGATCTGGAAACATTACCTATACGGAGAAACTTTTGAGATCTTCACGGATCATAAAAGTCTAAAATATATTTTTGGACAACGAAACCTGAACTTGAGGCAAAGACGTTGGCTTGAGTTGCTTAAGGATTATGATTGTACCATATCATATCATCCTGGCAAGGCGAACGTCGTGGCTGATGCCTTGAGTAGGAAGTCGATGGGAAGTTTAGCTCACATCACGGTAGAGAGGCAACCAACAGTGTCTAAGCTATGGAAGTTGATGAAAGATGGAATAGAATTGCAATTTGATGACTCTGGTGTTTTGTTTGGTCACGTTGAAGCAAGGCCTAAATTGTTGGATCGGATTCACAATTTCAGAAAGAAGATTATGAGATATAGAGTTTGATCGAGAAAGTTAGATCATCTGGTGTACCTAGATTTAGTGTTGATGATTCGGGAGTGTTGTGGTTTGGGTTATGGTTATGCATACCATCTTCTGATGGTTTACATGAAAAAATTTTGATCGAAGGCCATAACTCCATATATTCGGTACATCCAGAGTACATTAAGATGTATAAAGATCTTCGAGGGTCTTATTGGTGGCCGGGAATGAAGAAGGATATAGCTGATTTTGTTAGTCAGTGTTTGACTTGTCAGCAAGTTAAGTTTGAACATCAACGTCCTTCTGGATTGTTACAGCAACTACCTCTTCCAAAGTGGAAGTGGGATCGTATCACGATGGATTTTGTAGTTGGGTTACCAAAGACATATGTGGGCTATGATTCCATTTGCGTGATCGTGGACCGATTGACTAAATCGACACATTGTTGTCTGTTAAGACAACAGATGGAGTAGCATGATTGGCGAAATCATACGTCGATCGGCTTGTATGTTTACATGGAGTGCCAGTCTCTATAGTATCAGACAAAAGGCCTCAGTTTACGTCCCAGTTTTGGCGTAAACTACAGGAGGAGTTAGGTATTCGATTGGATTTTAGTACGGTCTTTCATCCATAGACTGATGGTCAGTTCGAGCGTACGATTTAGACTTTGGAAGATATGTTAAGAGCATAGGCTATGGATTTTGGTGGGAGTTAGGATTCTCCCTTACCATTGGTTAAATTTGCATACAACAACTCTTACCATTTGAGTATCGGAATAGCCCCTTACGAAGCGTTATATGGTAGGAAATGTAGGTCTCCCTTATGTTGGGCAGAGGCTGGAAAGAGGAAGCCACTGGGACCATATATTATTTTGGAGACTACTGAGAAAGTCAAAATGATCCAGCAGAGGATCCAGACTACTCATAGTTGGCAAAAGAGTTACGCAGACCCAAAGCGCAAACATCTGGAATTTGAAATTTGAGACCATGTATTTCTCAAGATCTCACCAATGAAGGGCATAATGAGATTTGGGAAGAAGGGCAATTTGATTCCGAGATACATTGGTCCATTTGAGATCATTGGTCATGTAGGATCTGTTGCATATGAGTTGACGTTGCCACCTCAATTTGCTTCTGTTCATCCAGTGTTTCATATATCACTTTTGAGGAAGTAGGTTCATGATGCATCTCACGTTCTGACACCTCAATCTGTAGAGATCCGATCTGATTTATCTTACGAATATGATCCCGTAAAGATTGTCGATCGGCAAGTTAAGAGGTTGCGGAACAAGGAGATAACATCAGTAAAAATAATTTGGAGACATCATTCTATAGAGGAGGCTACCTGGGAGTCTGAGGATGAGATGCGGCACAAATATCCACATTTGTTTGTTTCTAATGATTCCTAGGTCAGTACTTTTATTTTTGTCTTTGCATATCTATTTTTGCATGATTGCATTGTGGTTAGCTAGTCGTTAGTTAGCTGAGTAATTCAGATTCGAGATGGGATAGTATTGATCTTAGTATGATTTTAATTATTTCGAAATTCGAGGACGAATTTCTTTTGAGGGGGGAAGTATGTAATATTTTCTACAGTTACAGCCGGACTACTATAGCATTTTGTCTAGTTTTGGGATGTTAAGGATGTGAGGAATCTTGATTTTTAGGGTTAATTTCAGTTGGAAGAGTTTAACGTGCGTTCTGCGTGCGTTGGAGATTTTGGAGGTCTTCTAAATGCGTAGAAGGTGGGTTCTGTGTACATTGATCGACGTTTGAGGTTGGTTGTGGATGTGCCTCAGCACATCTATGTGCATAAAAGAGGTTCAGTGTGCGTTTCATGTTACTGGAGCGTGCACTGTGAGTGACAGGGAAGAACTGTGTACATTGCACATAGTGGAACGTGTGTAGATCTTGGTCTGGAGGCCAGGAAATCATCAGTTCAGTACGTCTGTGTTGTTGGACCAAGGGTGGTCAACATTGAGATTTCTCCAAAGTTTTGATGATAAACAAACTGCAGAATTTGATCTGAAGCAAGATTCACGTACGTGTGTTAATGTCACGTACGTCAGTGAAGCCTCAAGTACGTGAGTTCTACCGTGAGCTGAAACAGAAGCAACTGGGACTGAAACGAAGTGAACACACGTACGTTAGAAAATTACACGTACGTTAGAAAATTACACGTACGTGAAAAGTTTCTAAAGTACGTGATTTCTATCGCGAGCTGAAATAGAAGCTATTGGAACTAAAAAGAAGTGAACACACGTACGCTAGAAAATGTTCACGTACGTTAGAAATTAACACGTACGTGAAATATATCCAAAGTACGTGAAATTTGATCAGAATTAAAGCGGGAAAACTGAAGTCTTGAATCAACTGAAGGCATGAAGCCACACGTACGTGTGTACATAGAAGTAACGTACATCAGATAACAAGACAAGACGAAGATTGTAGTTTAGAGGATGTTCTATTTTGAATTTCACATGGATCGAGACAAACATATGAAGCAACGATCAAGTATTGATCTTTCACGTACGCAAGACATAAAACTCACGTGCGTCACATTGAATTAAAGTACGTGAGATGCTTCGGACTGAAAACAGAAGCTACTGGATGGTTCAGAGATAGAAGTCACGTACGTCATAAATTGTTAACGTACGTGAACTGGCGATTAGCTATGATCAACGTACGTGTATGTACTTATCACGTACGTGTAATGAATATCAAGTCAGGTAACGTAAGTAAGATTCATGTCACGTACGTGAGAAGACTCTGACAGTGTATTAAATGCGCATCATTTAATACCATAACGGCTACAATACACTCACAACGGTCTGAAATTAAGAGAGAAGTATAAATACATGTTTGAGAGATATTACAATGTTGGGTCGTGACAAAACCTTTGTTAGTCTGTTGAATTTTTTTTTCAATAGAGTATTGAGTAATATGGATGGTCTAGAAAATATATGCACAAATACAAAGGCCAATCTCTCAAGAGGCTCGACAACCTCTACAATACTTGACACAATCCTTATTTAGCACACATCATGCTTCTTTTACTCCCAACTGTTCTTCTCCTACCACTTTTTTTCGTTTGTTACTCCTAAGATTGGTGCGACTATAATAAAAGAGAAGAAAATTTTTAGTTGATTTTACTTTGTATAAGAATTATGTATGCACATACATAATTTGCATACATACGAATATTTTTTTTTAATACGATTTGATTCCGGTGGCAATAAGAATCAAACCCTTTTTTGTTCACAAAGAACTGCTAAATTGAAAATTCTCTGTTTTCAACATAATTATGTTTAGCTAAAAGGAATTTCAAATTTGTTACTCTACTTTCTTAGTTTTTCAGGAAGTTAATTACCGAGAGATGTCGGTCAATAACTTGAACTTCTTAAACAATACTAACAATTTCATCGAACTATTTAGTGGTTCCTAAAGTTTACTCTATTAGATGATTTCATTTCTCTTGTTTTAGAAATAGTCATTTTGTTACCTCAAACTTAATTCTTTAGTGTTTCTTAATAGAAAATTAAAAAGGCGAAATTGCCATCCTATTCAAAATCAACTTACCCTTAAAATAGCCATTCAAATTGCTCAAACTTAACTCTGTTAGTGTTGCTTAATAAAAAAAACAAAGAATCACAAACTCAAACAGTATATGTTAAGGATTGAACTCGAGTTGGCATAGAATCTAGCCTAAGATGGCACCTCTACTTATATGTTTAATCACGCTTTTATTTTAATTATATGTTGAAAAATTTGTAATGCCTGAATCATATTAAAAAAATTAGTTAATTTTAATAGTTATGGAGTTATTTCAAAATTGTGACAAGTAGATGACTTAGTAGATTGACATGTGTCAATTGGGTTATTCATATAAGTTTATGTAATATTTATGTGGATGAAATATTTATGCAGAGTTAATATTCACTCCTCTCTTTTTTTTTTAAAAAAAAAGATAATTAAATATTAATTAATAAAAAATAGATAAGATTCAAAATTTTAAAATAAATAATAAAAAGAAATCTATATATATAAACAAAAATCTTGCACATTAGTATGATAATAAGAGAAAAATTAAGGAATAATAATAAATATAATAAAGTTGAATCGTGAGGTGCTCTCAAGATCAAGATCAAGGATTCCATTTTTCTAATTTTGTCAATTTTTTTAAATTTTAAAAATATTGTAATGAGTTTTCTAAATTTATTGTTGATGTAAATTGAATTACTTCGTCTGTTTTTCTTTTGAAACGTTACAAAACACACTTCGAAAAAGAGAAAATATGTTACAGAGCAAAGCCTCTTCTCCTCCCCTACTTTGCTTCCTCCTTCATAAATCCTCCTCCTTCTAAACTAAACTTCATGCACACATATCAAATTATATCTTCAACAATTCATACATTCTCCTCCTATCATCCTATATCCAACAAATAGAAATTGAGATTACATGTATAGAGTTTGGAATATATCAAGATTTTTTCATATTAATTTATAGTGTGACTATTACAAATTTAGATGCATCAAGATGTAGAACAATTGAAAACAGTCCATGACTATTCCAAATTGTGGGCAAAGTAGATTGCATGACTATTCCATATGACATATCTGCAAAATAAGTCGTAGATTTTTACTTAAAATCTAACTCGGCATATTACTCATGAATTAATCACTGTGTGGTAGTCTTTTTTTCTTGGAACTGGTATACAATGTATTTCCTATACTACTCTTAATTCCTTCCCACCTCTGGTAGGCTTTGAACTCAGGACCTCACGAAAGATGAGACCAACTCAACCACTCACTTTTACCTCAATGTGTGGTAGTCATTACTTGACTATGTGACAAATTGCATACAAATATCATGTCATTGTAAAAGTAAAAAAAAAAAACTTTCATTTGTGTCATTTTATGAAACACTATGTGAGCATTTGCACAGATAGGATCATGGAGTTCCTCAACTATGTAAATTCATCCAGCTTCTTTAAAATCTCTATCATTCCTAAACCAGAGAAATGAAACCCATCAGATATTGCTCCTTGTATTTTTTTTTATTTACCCTTCTTCTTTTACGAAAATCAAAAATTATGACAAAGAAAGAATATAGAAAATGTAAAGCAATTAGATCAGATTCAGTTATTGGAAGAGCAGAGATGAAGATAAAATTAACTACATTTGAGGAAAAACTTGTTACGTGAATATTGAGATCTTTATTCACCACCCTTCCAAAACTCATCCACATTAGTCTGCCAAACATTACCAAAATCAATGTAAAAAAAGTAAAATAAATGGATAAACAAAAACGATAATTATATGTCTGACTTTGGAAAGGTTATAAGCCTCATTAGAACAACTGATAGTAGTGAAGAAGAGAAGAGTGCAAATCAAGAGACCACTGATTGACTATCCGCAAGTGCACGTTTATCGATGAAGTTTTCACTTGGGAGTATCCCTAGGGTATCGAATCTACTAGAACAGTTTGCTAGTATGATCAATTCGTGACAAGAAAATTAAAAGTTCAACAATTGATTTTTGTATTTTGAATGAAAACAACAATGTAATAATGTAAATACTCCAATTAAATTGTGAAAAGAGACAAACAATATAGGATAACATGTTAGGGTTTTCGAGGTTCAACCAAGACTTCCATTTGTTACACTTATGAATGGGTTCTTTGTGGAATGAGTGTTATCTCACAAATGTCGCTTAAAGCCTCACCCGCGTTCATTCAAGCTATGTCTACATTTATTAGGAGGGTTATTTCGGTCTCACCTAACTAAACTAGACTCATTAGGTTCATTCGAGACTTTCATCGAACACCTTACCTACATTGAATATGTCTACCCTAAGTATGGTAATTTCAATGCTTGTAAATCTCATTTAAGCTTCATCTTTTCGATCATTCACCTAAATTTGTCACTAACATTATCATGGTGATCAAGTATAATAACATTCATTCAAAACAAGTCCTTGAATCAATCCAACAAAAACACAAGATATGACATGAAATACATCAAATCCATTCATAAATATAACAAATATCCATCAAGAGTCTACATCTCTCAACCCTAACAAAGGGTTTAGGCTACCATGATTATGTACATAAAAATAAGACAATGATATACTACACAAATCATGGTAAACAACAATGAAAATAAGGATAAAAGAGAGAGAATAAGGTGTAGGGAAAGCTTCTCTAGGTAGATTTGTAGAGAAATCCTCAAACCTTGAAGTGCTCCTATTCTTCTCTTCCAAACCCTAAACTTACGTTCTTGAAGAAAAATAGAGGGAAACAATATGTGTTCTTGCAAAAATGAAAAGATGTAGAGTGTAAAAGTGTGTGGTAGGAGGAGGTATTTATACCCCTTTACATGTGTCAAAACCTAGGAAATATGTGGCCAAAATTGCCCCCAAGTGTATGCATTTAGTCAACCAAAAGACTCGTTGCAGCCATACTATTTTGTCCATTCTGTAGGCAGGTCACGACTGTGACATTGAGGGGGTCACGGTCGTGAGGTGGTTCCTTCCATGGTCATGACGTGAGGTGCCAATGGTCACGACCGTGACCATGCTTTGGCCCTCCAACGGCATATCGCTCGACATGATCTTTGCACCCTTTGATCCGATTTTCGTTGCACTTTCTACCATTGATCTTCCAACTTAAAAAACAAATCCCCATGCATTTTTCATCTATTTTTCATCCCATTTAATGAATTATTCATCACCCTACAAAAATCACGAAAATGTATAAATACATGGACAATTAAGCACACGTAAGGCGAAAATGCTATATTTTTATGCTTGAATTAATATGTGAATTTAGGATATATCAAAATCCTCCACACTTACTCGTTTGCTTGTTCCCAAGAAAACCAATCTTATTCCCAAGGAAAGAATACAAATTTGAATAAAAAATGGTCAAAGCATTCTTATTTCATGTAAGTGTCTGAATAAAATGATCAAAAGAACAAAACTATGATATTCGTCAATTACATGAAGTAACGTTGGCATTAAGAAATCAAAATTTTGAAGTTCAATTATCAAGTCCCCTAATCTATTGGCATCTCCAAGGTTTATCTCCCCCTTTTGCTAAGATTAAAATACATTTCTAATTGATTGAGAGCAAGCCTGAGATCATCCATTCATTTCAAAACATTAGTGCTTTTTTCTCTATTTTCATTCATTTCCTTTTGTTGCTTTCACTTTATTTTTGAGTGCTACAAACACATTCAGTAAATTAAGGGTTCAAATTTTTGTGCTTTTGCACTTATTATGGTTTCCACTATAAAGGAAGTTTCCTTTTTTACGTGAAAACAACTCATTTGTGATGAGTGCTTCTAGTTACTTGGAAAACCCCTTATGGTAATGCTTAGCATACTCATATCAAAAGATAACGGAGTAGATTAAGATATGTACTTGTCCCGGTTTAGGTTCACCTTCAAAAGTGAAGCATAATCATTTAAGCACGCAATAAAAGCATTAAACATTCATTAAGCCAAGCCCACTCTAAATTTTCAAAATTTCATCAATTAATCACATCCATCTTAGCAAAGTGTTTGCAAAACTTTTATTATGCCACCACTAATAGACTAAAGTTGTTGATAAAAGAACTTTCAACCTTGCAACCTAAAAATGCCAAATTTATGCTCAAATAACCAACAAATATCATACATTCTTCAATTGATCATGTTAAAAGCCCATTTAATGCTACAAGATTCCTTCAACCCAATTCAATCCAAATTTTATTCTTCTCAAATTTGACACATTCTAAAATAATTCAAGCAAATTCAAACAAAAATTTTCAAATTTTAACGTAAAATCAGACACAAACAAAGACATTTTCAAGAATTACGCCCAAGCATGCAATAAACCCCTCCTCCACACTTATTTTGAACATTGTCCCTAATGTTCAACAAAATAAATCCAGATCAACAACTCATAGCAAGAACAAAAGGGACAAGTTCAATCTCAACTTTAAGCATAAAAGTAAAAGAGTTAGGGTTTAGATTGCTCTATTTTTGGCCTTGCTTGCATATGTTCTTCCTTTGATCATACAACTTCATCTTTTGGAATTTGAAACACACAAAGTTAGTGGACAAATGCATATCTATACACATGTAAATGGATCATACTCCTCTTCATCACCCTCAAAATACAATGCAAGACACATTATTGAAAAGCATAGTTTAACGTCATTGCGGACCCAAAAAGGCAAAATTAGTTTAACGTCATTTCGGACGTAAGGATATATCTTCAATGATCAAATGTGATGGAGTGAATGGTGTGCATTTAAACTTCTTCCATGTAATGCTTGAGACATTGACCATTCACAATAAATGGAGCGCTTCCATCACCTTGAATTTTTATGGCTCCTCTTGGATGTACCTTGGTGATCACAAAAGGTCCCTACTAGATCAATTGCACAAGTATATAAGTCACGTTGTGATTTCTGCAAGTCACGTAGATAAGATTTGTACAAGACCTGAAGGAGACCTGCAAGGGAACGTCAATGGGCGTTATATCCATCCTTAAGTCACGCAGTGAATTAAAGGTATGACCTTTGGACAAATTGGTCTACGCACGTTGCAAAGAGTCCAAGTCATGTAGACAGGTATGATGTCAGCATCTGACAAATTGACGCCTCGGGATTCAAATTTGAATATTCTCTGACACATGGTACAGTGACATGTGAAGAATCAAAGGTGTGATTTTTGACGAACGAAAATGCGCGTAGATGGCTGGGTTGGGTATGATCAATGCACGTTACATTATGATCAAAGCCCATTGCATTTGTGCAAGTCACGTTACGATTAGAAAAATTCCCAGGTGAAGGCACACAAAGCGCATTGCAGAGATGTAAGTCGCGCTACACATTATGACATTTGAGGCAATAGCTATCGATGTTCATACAAGGAACGTAGAGGAGAGACCAGTCACGTAGTATATCTATGGAATATGGTACTACGCATGTTGCATAAAGAGTTGTGCGCGTTGTACAAGCTGATGTCATCAGAATTAGAATAGTTCTCTCTCTCACAATGGCTACATTCTATCTCTTAATGACTATTTGTGCTTGGAAGGATATAAATACCTTTTGGTATGTCAGAGAAGGCACAGAGAACTCTTGAGCATTTATCCTTATAACATCCAAGCATCAAAGTTTTGATTTTGCCTATTTCATTGATACAAGTTCTTTGTTCTTAAACATTCTATTATCACAGCTTGTATCACTGGTTTAATTTTTCTGGTGAGTGTTTGTTAATCATCTTTGTAAGAGTGATTGTGAGTGGGATCAATGGTAGATCCTTACGGTGGTTTTTATTTTTGAATTGAAATCAAGAAAGTTGTAAGAGTTCTCACTTGACTAGAAAGTGATGTTGTAATCTCAGTGAAGATTGTTAGTGGAAATCCTAAGTAGTGATACTTAGGGAGTGGACGTAGGCATCGAGTTGGATGAACCACTATAAATTCTTGGTGTTCTTACTTACTTGCAATTTATTTTGGAAGAAATTTTCAAAGCTACTCATACCACACTATTCAACCCCTTTCTAGTGTGGTTATTAACTCTACAATTGGTATCAGATATTGTACTCTTATTTGAAGCGGCTTAATCCAAAGAGTTAAAGATCTGAGATGGCTTTGAATGTGGGATTACAAACAGAAGGTTATGCAGTAAATCGCCCTTCTTTCTTTGATGGCTTTGACTTCACTTTATGGAAGAAAAGGATGACTATCTTCATTCAATCCTTTGATATTGAGATATGGAAAGTACTTGTGCTAGGTCCTGAAACTCTTAAGAAAGAAGACGACTCTCTCAAGGATTATAAAGAATTTGCTGATGATGATTGGAAGAAAGTCTATTCAAACTCAAAGGCAACTCAACTTTTGTATTATGCCTTGAATCTGGAAGAGCACAACAGAATATCATCTTGTGAGAATGCTAAGGAGATATAGGAAATGTTAGAGGTAACCTATGAAGGAACTACTCAAGTCAAGGAGACAAAGATTAATATGATGTTGCATGATTATGAGTGCTTCTCAATGAAGGAAGGAGAAGCATCACTATCATGCTTGATCGATTTTTTGAGATCACTAATGGTCTTGCTTCTCTTGGAAGATCAATTTCTAGTAGTGATAAGGTGAAGAAGATCTTGAGGTCACTACCAAAGGAATGGGATGCAACAGTTACCGCTATTATGGAATCAAAGAATTTGAACAAGATGGAGTTTAGTGCTTTAATCGGTTCTCTCATCAACTATGAAATTGTGTTGAAAAACAGAAACTCCAAAGTCAAGTCAAGAGAGAAAAAATTAGCTTTTAAGGCTAAGGAAGTAATTAGTGATGATGAAGAAGATGAAGATTATGAGGAAGATGAAGAACTTGCTCTCTATGCAAAGAACATAAGAAGATTTAAATCTTTATTGCAAAGAAGGAAGAGAGATATGAAGAAGGGAACTAGAGATGACTACAAGAAGAGTTCATCCTACAAGAAGAACGGTGATGATTCTTGCTACAAATGTGGCAAACCTGGTCATTATGCTAAGGATTGTAGAGTTTCCACTTCTAGATCACAATTTGAGAGGAGCAAGAAGAAGAAAGTCTTTGTTGCTACTTAGAGTGATGAGGAAGATGATGATGAGGTCAAGGAGGAAGTCAACCTTGCTCTTATAGCTCAAAGCTCCTACTCAAGTGATGAGGAGGATAATGAGGTAAACAACTCTTCTCACAAAGAACTTGTTGATGCATTTGATTATTTTAATCATGACTTTGAATAGATTTTCAAGCTTAATAAAGTTTTGAAAAAGAAAAATGAATCTTTGGAAATTGAAAATAAGATTTTAATTAATAAAATCAAAGAGCTTAAAAATGTTTCCAAAGATCATTCATCTTGTCTAGTTGAGCATCAAAAGTTGAAAGATGAAATTGATAGAATTCAAAAAGAATTTACATATGTTACCAATAAGTTTTCATGTGGAAATGAAAAGTTTGAGAGATTACTTTCATTACAAAGATTTTCATTGTCCAAACATAGTTTAGATTATGATCCCTTTGATAATGAATCATCCTTGTTAAACAAGTTTTCAAACAAAAATGAAAATGATTCTTTGAACTTAAAATTGCCAAAATGTACTAGATGCTTGAAAGTTGGACATAGTGCATATTCTTGTTTAAGTTCAAAAGGGCAATAAAGGAGAAGAATATGTGGATTCCTAAGGGAACCATTCTTC
>CAODLS010411482.1:0-12312 GCA_948243855.1 Flueggea neowawraea
TTCATAGTATATAACCAGGTCATTCGAGTGCAATCATTGAAAAAGGTAACGAACCACCGAATTCCAGATTGAGAAGTAATGGGAGCAGGTCCCCAGACATCTAAATGAATTAACTCAAATGGAACTGTTCTTTTATTCAAAATTAAAGGATATGAGGTATGGTGGCTTTTGGCCAAAATGCAAACATCACATTTAAGAGAAGAGTCTGAAATATCACCAAATAAAGATGGGAACAATTTTTTCAAATATCCAAAAGATGCATGACCCAGTCGACGATGCCACAACCAGATATTCTTTAAATCACCATCACTGCGACTTCGAACTTGATTAACATGACCAGTTGTAACATCATCCACATAGTACAACCCTTTCCTTAGTACCACGCCCAATGATCGCCTGAGTCCGGATATCCTGAAGCAAGCAAAAAGTGGGAAACATTAGTACAACACATTCTAACTGTTCAGTGATTTGACTAACTGATAGCAAATGGTTTGATAATGCAGGAACAAGTAAGCAATTGTGTAAAGGAAGGGTGGGAGTAAGGGCTATGGTTCCTGCGCTAACAACTGGGGTGGTCTCCCCATTAGCAGTCACAACATTATTCTTGGAAGGTGAAGTCAAGTACTGAAATAAAGATTTGTTGTAAGTCATATGTTCCGTAGCTCCTGAATCAATGATCCAATCTGTATCTTGTGTGGTAGATGCAGAAAAAACCATTTCTGTATTACCTGAATTTCCCAAGGACAAACGATTGTTTAGAAAGAGCAATTCACCAAGTTTGGTGTGATCAGTTTTGCTTGTTGCAATGGCAGCTACACTTGGTTCATCATCTGTGGTAGAGGCTACCTTCGTTTGAGATGGACGTTTGTAGTTTTGCCCTTCATTTTGTTTTCGTTTTTCTAGGAACCAATCAGGATAACCATGAATTTCAAAGCAAATATCCTTGGTATGGCATTTTCCATTGCACTGGCTGCAATGTAACTTGTCTTTTTCAGCATCTTCAATAGCTCGGAGAGTGCTCTTGGAGTTAGAGGAGATGGTCTTAGAGACCATTGCCATGTGTGAACCTTCTCCAGGCTCCCTTTTTCCAAGCATGGTTACTTAACGTTGTGCCTCTCGTCGAACCATATTAAAGCATTCTTCAATGACTGGAATAGGTTTCATTCGAAGATCACTTCTGATAGGATCAAAAAACTTATCTAGTCCTGCAAGAAAGCCATATATTCGATCTTTTTGAATTTCCTCCTGTCTGGTACGTAGATCTGTGGTACATACCATTTTGATAGGACAACACCGATCAATTTCTAGCCATACACCATTCAGCTCAACATAATAGAGGTGTACAGGTCGTCCATTCTGCTTGGTCCTTGTGGCTTTGCAACGTAGCTCGTAGTATTGTGACTCATCCGCTCCATCATAGAACGTTTGAGTGACACTGTCCCATATGTCTTTTGTTGTTGGGAGATCAATGAATAGACCAAGAAGATGAGGTTCCATTGTTTTAAACAACCATCCTCGCACGATTGCGTCCTCAGTACACCACTTTGCGTAACCATCGTCCTTCTCATCCACCTTTGGGGTCTGCCCAGTCAAATATCCTAGTTTGCTTAGTCTTGCAGCATGAACTTCTATCATACGTAACCAGATTTTAAAGTTTTTATTATTTAATCTAAAACCAACGGGTCAGTTGTTGGAGGTAGGTAATTCAATTGGATTTGGGTTTTGGTTTATAACTGTGATGGTTGTCTTGTCTTCAGCCATGATGAATCTCTTGTTTCGAGATTGTGAAGAAAGGAAAGGAAGGAGAGGTTAATTGGTTGTGTTATTCCAGGATCTGTCTACCGCTCTGATACCATGATAAACATTGAGTTTGGTAGAATATTTTTTTTTATCTTTCTCTCATGGAGGAAAGGATATATATATATAGGATTACAAGATACAAGATTGATACAGATCCTAAATTAGTGGATTACATCAAGAAACTTTCTAAACTTATCTTCCTATAATTGTGATGATCAGAAATATCCCTACAATCATGCTAACAATTATGTGTTCAAGGATGTGAACTTGATGTTAAATAGTGTTCATATTTCTTCTTAATGTCCTCTTCCTAGACCACACAGCTCTTAATTAATCCTTTACCCTTTATTTTATCACAGATGTTTTGATTTCTATTTTAAATTTTCAATTCTATTCACCTTATGTTGTTATGAGTACGAGTATGACCCAGCGTGGGAGGCACTTGGTCCTCCGGATTTTCAAGGGCTGTCAGGGTCGCAATGGACTAATTTTTCAATTCTATGCTGAAACCGATTTATATAACTGACAGTAGCGGTAGGATTGTAAATGAGCAAGACACTCGTTAGTGGTTTGGTGTTCAGCTCGATAAGAATTATGCTTGAATAAATTTTTAAATTTAATATATAAATGAGTTAAATTTAAATAATTTAAAATTCGTCTTGAGAGCTCGTGAATAGATTTAATGATTCGCTCGACAACAAGCTTGATAGTAAACTCATGAGTAAGGTTGATAATAGACTTATAAATAAACATGTAGAGAATTTATCTTATTTAAAAAGATAGTAAATTTCAAAAAATTGCATATTAAATGAGTTTAGTTTATTTCTCAATTAAATGAGTTATCAACAAATTTGTGGCAAATTCAAATTGAACATGAATAAGACAAGTTTCGAAGTAAAGTTTTGTAGTCAGTCGAACTCGAATTAAACTTAAACATAAAACATAATTTGAGTCGAATTCAAACATAAATTTAAACTCAATTCTTTAATATTGTGAAGTCTGAAACTCGGCTCGGTACACTCTACAATAAGTTGAACTTTGAAGTTGACATGGGTCGAATGGGCCAGGAGATTTACATAAGTGATAATTATGTCATAAACTATAAAAACTTTGCAAAACTTGTTCCGTACAGATTGAATATGCTTATTACAAATAAACTTTATAGTATTTTTTTCGTACAGTTATAATTTTTAAATTCACAGACTTTTGTTTATATGTGTTTATACTTGTTTATAAATGTTTATATGTGTTTATATGTTGGGTTTCTTATGCGAATAAATAACATCAAACGCGGCGGAAATACAACAACATCATACAAAAAAATCCAGGAACATTGTATGTAATCATAATTAAAAAAAGAAGGCCGAACATGTTTACCTTTCAGCCTTGCCGAATTGGTTTCCTCGAAAACAAGGTGTTGCCGAATTGCATTTCTTTCTTCCTTCTTTTATGCCGAATTGCAATTGACCTAGGGACTTTCAAAGGACGACTCCCCTCTACTCTCTCACACACACAAGTTCGTTGGTTAAACTACGTGTGCTAGCACTAAAAGAAAACCCTTTTCTTGCCTTGAGAAATTCAGAGTTTTAAGAGATGAAACAAAACAAATTTTTCTCTCTTTCGTTTGGTGGCCGAACCCTAGCAACCTCTAATGAGTGAGAGAATCAAATTCTCTTCCTTTTATTATTAGAGTTTCGATTAGAAAGGAAAGATAGAAAACCCTAGCCGAATTTGGAGTGTGCAAGAATCACATTCTCTTGCCTCCAAATTAGGGTTTCGGCTAAGGAAAGGCAAAGAGAGAAAATAGGAGTGTCACTCAACCCTAACCCTAGCCGAATTTTTCCAAGCATAAGTGAGAAAATCAAATCCTCCTATTTAGCCTTTAGGATTTCGGCCAAGGAAGGGAGAAACCCTAGCCAAAATCTTATCTTCCTTTTCTTTCCTTTTTAAGTAATTAATCAAATCTTATTAATTAATCACTCTTCCTAATTATTTTCCCACAAGGCCGAATTCTTAATCCTCCTCATTGGGTATGCCGAATTTCATATTAAGCCCATTTAATTATGTTTTAAATCATTAACATAAATTAATGGCCGACAAGAAAAACATTCTTAGCCCTAATCCAGATTTTTATTGTGTGCGATCCTGTAAGTTCATTCAATGTTGGCAGTGGGCCTAAAGTTAATTTAAAAACCCATAAATCATAATTGGTCTCTAGCAAGACATTATAATTACCCAAATTAAAATGAATGTCAATTACAAATCAACATAACATAATTACAACCCTTTGTCTTTCGATATTTGAATTAGAATAAGGCATTGAACTGATCACCCTTATTTATGCTAAAACATTTCCTTGATCTATTAGTGATCCTGACTAAGTCAAACAAATGATAACACTTATCACTTTACCTGGGTGTGGCCACACACTACTTAGTTTCACTAATCAAGTGGCCAGTGATATCTTCTCTCTCTTCGAGAGTGGCAATCCTTTCACTTTACTCATGTTCCTTAGCATGACTCATGGCATACCCAATCATACCTATAATTGTCATTCATTACAAATAACGTTAGGCGTATTATACGAGGAATCACCCAAAAAATCCATAATAATTTCAGGTCGAGGGATTCAAGTATAAGCGTTGTATGATAAATACTTATGACCTTTCAACCATGTAGTATTCTCATAAGCGGATCGATCCAAAACATTGTTCTCTAATATGTTCTATGTTCTCTGATTGATATCTCATATCCTATAACTAGTAAAACATGATCATCTCACAGAGTACATACTAGTCTTAGTTTGTTGTTATTTTCATGACAATAATCGATTAGAGATATTTAGAATAATATTTTTTTATGCTTCAAGGTTTTACTATCCAAATCACATATTTGATAACTTAAGAAGAATCACTATTCATGGATGTTTTATCAAATTAAACATGTACATGAATAATAATGAGATAAAACAATGCCTCATAATATTTATATATAAAATATAATTTGGATACAATGTATTGGGGCTAGGACTTACATTAACATTATATTTGTTTATATGTAAATGTGTATATATGTTTACATATAAATAAATGTAAACAACATATAAACAAATATAAACAATGTGCAAACAGTATTCAAAAAATTACGTAAAAATGTAATTTTCAAAAATTGGATCTGTAGCCAGTGTAATTTTCAAAAATTTGGCTAGATAACGTGTGTAATTTTGGAAAATTTGGCAAAATATTGGAAGTTGGCAGTGTGAATTCAAAATTTATGTATCTAAGAAGAGTGTATATGTAAGGGAGAATTGCACATTTGTAATAACATAAAATATTGATTTTAAGAAATGATATTTCAAAATCTAATTTGCAAGAATGTAATATTAGAGAAATTGATTTGTAAAAATGCCATGTTCGTGAGAAATAATGAGAAATCGTGATATTTTTTCAATAAATTATTTTTTCGCGAAAAAATAAATCAAGCAGAAAAGGGTCTTCATAGGTCTTCAGAGATCTTTAGAAGTCTTCATAGGTCTTCAGAGGTATCCAACGAAGGCCTCAAGAGATCTCCGAAGGTCTCGAGAGGTCTCTGAAAGTCTCCAGAGAATGTCTCCAGAACGTGCAGGTTTTTATTAAGGTAAATTTTAGGAGTCGATTTTTTTAAGAAATTTACCTTAATTTTTTTAATATATCATTTTCTAAATTATATATGTTTATAAATTAATTTAACCAAAAATTTTAGACAAAAATAAATCTAGAAAATATTTTTTGGGTCAATTACTATTTTATCCCTGTGTTATAGCGTATTAGCCGTTTCATCCCCCGCTTTTGAAAAGCCTCCTATTTCGCTCCTACCGTTAGACACAGTTTTTGAAAACTGATGGGACACATCACCATCACTAACATAGCTTGTAGGACACATGCCACGTGTCTGAAAAGACAATTTTGCCCTTTTGTAAAAATTATCATTTTTAAGGAAAAAAAATCAATCTTCCTTTAAACCAACAAACCCAACCATTTGTATGATTTCTTCTCTCTCTCTCTCTCTCTCTCTCTCTCTCTCTCATCCCTCTTTCTCTCTTAAAACCAACAAACCCAGATTAAAAATTTTTCATTTCTCTTAATACAATTAACACACAAATCCAATTCAAATCACCAAAAAACAATTCCAACCACATATCATCAACAAAAAATAATCAATACAATTAACACACAAATCCATTAAAGTGTTGAACCAAAATAAAAATTAACAAACATAATTCTTCCTCCGCCGCCATCCACTAATGAATCGCCATCACTGCTCCTCCGAGTACTCCAATCCCGTCAGCTCCAACTCATCAAAACCCAATTTCTCCAAACACATTCATCAAAACCCAGCACCAACTCAATTCCAATTGATAGTTATTAGCCTCATAATCCATAGCCAACCATATCTCAATCTGCAAAACCAAGAAAAAAGAACCCATTTCTCAAACCCCGTTCATTTCTGCTCCTCGGATACTCCTATCGGTCCAAACCCTAGTTTCTTATTTGGTACACACCTCTAGCTACTTCAATTACTTAATTCCTGACTGTATCTAACTTGAGGCATTTCTTTCAACTAGAACCCATTTCTCAAATCCGTAAATTCCAACCAAAAAAACATTTCTTTCACACAATCAACATCCAAACACCAAATGCAATCAAAGAAACAAACAAAGAAGAACACAAATCGAAACTTTAAGGCAGAATAAGGCAAATGGTAATCTTAAAACACGAACCCCACTATCAAAATCGTGGCGAATTCGGACAAGCTCATTTATTTGGTAGGAGTCGGCATCCATACCCGCATTTGCTTCCATGTCTCAAAACTTTTTGTCTTTGAAAATAGAGACAAATCTACGAAAGACACTTCCATTTCTCCAAACTTTTTTTCTTTGAATGGGAAGAGCAACGACGAAACCACCACCACCTTTGGATCTGTGACGCTTTGCTATCAGTTGGACGACGAGGTCACCATCCGTGGAAACCATTCCCGTTTAGATCAGCGATGGAACTGTTCATGATGGATGCCATTATCGACTGGATCGACAAATCTTTGGGCTCTGCTTTCATTCACGATCGATGCTGTCGTTGACTGGATCTACGAATCCTTAGGCTCCGACTCGCTTTTATCTTCGATGAACGTTGGGAGGACAGAGAGAGAGAAATCATATGAGGTGTGGGAGGAGAGAAAGAGAGAGAAGATCGGTGGTGAAGGAGAGAGAACAGGTGAGAGGAGAGAGAGAGTGTGTGAGGTGAGGACTGAAAGCCCTGAGAGAGAAGGAGGTGAGAGAGAGATATGGGTTAGTCTGAATGAAAGAGGAGACGATGGCTGACGTGTAAGGGCATAATTGTCTTTACATATGTTCTGTCAGTTTTCAGAAACGGTGTCTAACGATAGGGACGAAATAGGAGGCTTTTCAAAAGTGAGGGATGAAAACGACTAATACACTATAATACAGAGACGAAATAGTAATTGACCCATATTTTTTTAAGGTCTCCAGGGGTCTCCAAAAAGTACGATTTTGTAATTAACACAATTAAGGCAACAACTAGATTTCCAACCCTAGCAGCCATTATCTCCCCCCTGAATTGCGTTGTTGTTGAACCACCACCTCGCACTTTCAGATAACCTTGTTCTTCCTTGTATGGCGAGCGACGAACAACACGCGAACCACCAACGAGCGATGAGCGAGGCAACGACGGAGAGAAATCGAGAGCTACAGATCTGACAAAAGCCACGAAGACCAATGAGGGAGTGGAAGAGAGATGAACGACGAGAGAGAAAAAATTTGTGAAAATTAAAAGAAAAATTGAATTTTATCTAATATTGAATATGACATTTTTAAAAATTAAAAATTTAAAAAATAATATTCTTAAAAATTAAAATTAAAATATTCTATTATTATAATTTAAAAACTATGAAATTTTTTACTAAAAATCTAAATTTTTAAATTGAGAATTGAGATAATTAACTCTATATGTAACTGCCTCTTTATGTAACATAGTGTTATGTTTGATGGGTCTGCTTAGACTTGGACCTTGATAAGGACATATGGGAATTTCTCATTTTATATTTTTATATTTATTTATATTTTTTATTTAATTTACTCTCTTAACCGCTTGTTGCAACTTAGTATTTATTAGATGACCTCACACTTATGACGTCACAGTAATGTGTCATTCAGTGTGCTTAATTAAGATAATAAGATTAGGTAGGTGTTGACCCACCTTCTAGTCCCTTTCAATTTGACGGCGATGACCTCATCCTGGTGAGGTTATTGATGTGATGTATTGTTTTATAACTCTATATATGGTATGGTGGTGACTGGTGACCAACTAAGCATGTTTGTAATTCAGAATCTCTGAAGTCGTTTTGCATAATATTTACTTAATATTTTTATTATTATTTTATTAAAGTCTTTAGTTCTTAACATTTTAATTTTTTATTAGTAATCTAAGGTTCCAGTAAGAATTCTACGGGACGTCTACTCAGTTTTTTACTAAATACAATTTAATTTTAATCCTTAATTTTTATCTACTACTTCATTTAATATTTTCTATCCCAAATTCATTAAATTAAAAAGTGTTCATTCAAATAAAAATAATTTATTAAAATAAAAATATTAAATTAAAACTAAAAATACATTAAAATAAAAAATACATTAAAATAAAGTTTATAATTTCTTAAAATAAAATAATTATACATGAAAATAAAATCTGGTATTATTCTTCATTATTGTTCAATAGATGTTCTACCAAATCCGCTCGGAGACGATAATGTTGCTCACGATCACGAATATCGGTGAACCTTTGGATATACATTGCAAAATCGGATTGGCCTCCTTGTAATGCATTCGCTTGATGGTCGTCTCATTCTCCTGTCCAGTTTGTCACGGCATAGCCTTCGTCTTCAATGATCATGTTGTGTAATATGATGCACGCGTACATTATATTTATCATATGATGTAGTACAAACGTGCGGGTCCTCGTATAATCGTCATCTCGCCTGGAGTATCCCGAAGACTCTTTCGACTTCCTTTCTAACCGACTCTTGCCTTTGTTTGAATAAACTTATTTTTTCATCCCTTGAGTAAGTAAATGTTTTGACAAATTTAGCCCATTCGGAATATATTGGTTGTAGGTTGTACCATTTACGATGTATTCAACTGTAGGCGCCCTCCCTGTTAATACGTCGTTGAAGATAGACGATTGGTTCAAGACATTGATATCGTTGTTAGAGCCCGTCACCCCGTAATAGGAGTGTCAAATCCATAGATCTGCGCTGGTCACACCCTCTAGTATAATCGTAGGATGTCCATAGTCACCTTATGTATATTGCCCTTTCCAGGCCGTTGGACAATTCCTCCATACCCAGTGCATACAATCAACGCTCCCGAGCATCCCTGGAAAGTCGTGCTATTTTTCGTGCATTGTGTGAGATCGCTGAACATTGGTAGTGGTCGGTTTTCTCAAATATCTGCTACCAAAAACTTATACGGCACACTGACAAAAATTCTTCAAACAATGGTTGGCAGTGGACTCACCGAGACTTAAATATTCATCAAACAAATTACCAAAACAACCATATGCCAACTGTCGTATTGCAGCCGTGCATTTTTGAAGTGGTGAAAGACTAGGGAAACCAATCGCATCAACGGTTTGGCGAAAATAGTTGGAGTGATTTCCGACGGTCTCCACGATCCGCAAAAATAAATCCCTCCTCATACGAAACCTATGCTGAAAAATATCATCATTGTAGGTGGGATTTTCAGAAAAATAGTCATGAACTAACCGTTCGTGACCACCCAAGCGATCTCGGTTAATATAGCGTCTTGGTCTTTTTTCACGGCGTCAGCTGGAGGATTCATCATGTAGTATGGTTTGCTGTACTAATTTCAACATCTCTTCTTCAGCAAGATCGTTACAAATAGATTGCTTGAAATTATCTCGAATTTTTTTGTACTCCTCGTCATCAGAAGAGGAGGAAATATTTGCAAGTGCAAATTCTTCCATTATTTTGTTTTTGTTGTTTGAAAAATAATAGAAAAAATCGTTGGAATCCATTGAAAAAATATTTAAAGAGAAATTTTAAGAGTTGTGAGAGTTTGAGGGAGAGAAATTGGTGTTTTAAGTGAATAAATGATAGAAAAAATATGTTTAGAGGGTATTTATAGAAAAATGGGTAAAACTAACCGTTAGGAACCAAAAGGGTAATTTTTCGACCCTCAACGGTACTCCAACGGTAATATTACCCTTTGAGTAAATCTGACCGTTGGATCAATCAGATCCAACGGTCAGATTTAATTTTTTTTTTAAAAAAGTAAATGTCATGCTGATCCTGCGCCTGACACATGTAGCCAATCTCCACAGGAGGATGGACTACCGGACTGAGATGCGGTAACGCTTCCTAGTCTGGGGGCTAAAAACGGTAGCCCCGTTATAACCCGCCTAATATATAGCTTTCCGTACGAAAATGGGATCTCTCCGTCCAACATCCAATTTCAAGTTGTGCTTACGCTCGAAGGGACGTTTGGCGAATCTTTTGTGTAATTGTCACTTTCGAGTTTTCCTATTGGGATCAAATGCCATTTTAGCCACATTAATAATTTTTGTGTTAAATTTTCACGGCAGAAGTTTATTCTAACCTATTGTTGCCATAGGTAGGAAGCAGATGTCGATTGTAACTATAGAACCATATTAGAGCCGTAGCAAAGTTTGGCAGCACCAGTGTTGAGCTCAACTAGAATCATCTTCACACGTAGGACCTTGATTTAACCACATCACGTACCTAATATCTATATCCGCTTTTCAACTGATGTTATCCCAATAATGAGTAACGTTCTCAATATCTCCCTTGATTTTTATTTTCATTGTATGTTGTAATTTTTCTTTTCCTAGGAAAAAAAAAGTAATGTGAATAGCGAATATTGACCATACGAGATCGTTTTTGCTATGATATATTTGAAAAGTTATAGTTGAATTTTCCATAAATGATTTTTTTATGAATACTTGTTTTAATTAATTTCTTAATGGTTGATTAACAAAGATTCAAATATCATTTGATTATAAGAGCAATAATTGTTTTTTTTCAATAAAAAGGAAAGTTGGGACTACCGATAGTGATGTACTCTTATTGGACGTGACCATATAAGTAAATATTTTTCACTATGAAATATTACTTACTCAGTGATAGTCGAAAAATACTCACCACGATACTCGTTAAAAATCAACAACAGGAATATCTGAAACAGCTGCAAAGAACATTAATGTGTTTCAAACCCGCGTCTTGCACGGGAGAACCCTTTACCGCTGGACGACCTCCAAGAGGTAATAATTGTTTTTTTGTTAGCGCCGCAATCTTTCACTTTTTATGCATGCCAAGTAGGCATTGCAAAACTTATCATAACTAAAGCGAGTAATAATTGTGTAGGCTATATATAGATGCAGACCCTTGCATACATACATGATAACCAACTGGTTGATTTTGGAGAGAAACCCACAAAGAAATGGAAGAAAACAAGTACAACGGGCATGTAGTGGTGTTACCATATCCTAGTCAAGGTCACATAAACCCTCTTCTCCAATTCGCCAAACGCTTAGCTTCAAAAGGAATTAAGGCCACAATAGCCACTACCCATTACACAGCCAAATCCGTACAAGCCCCCCGTGTTGCTGTCGAACCCATCTCTGATGGGTAAATTCAAGGTGGCTTTGCTGAAACCAAAAAAGAAGACCTGTACCTCAAGTCATTTAAGGAAAATGGGTGCAGAACCCTGTCCCAACTCATCCACAAGTTCAAAGACTCCAACTTTCGTGTCAATTGTGTTGTTTATTATTCTTTCCTGCCATGGGCTCTCGATGTGGCAAAACAACATGGTATTTTTGGAGCTTCGTTTTTCACTAACTCAGCTGCTATTTGTAACATTTTTGTCACATTGCACATGGCCTGGTTTCTCTGCCATTGACACCAGAAGACTTGCCTCTGTTGTTACCTGGCCTGCCTCCACTGTACTACCCGGATTTGCCTTCTTTTCTCAAGCTGCAGGGAAGTAACCCCGCTTATTTGTCCATGAAACTGAATCAGTTTTCTAATTTGGATGAAGCTGATTGGATATTTGGAAATACTTTTGAAGCCCTAGAAAGCAAGGTATGCACTTGTCTTGCATTGTTAACGTGTTATGTGCCATGTTTTGGTGGTTACTAACTGTGTTTCTGTTTATAGGCCGCAGCAGCTGTAATGGAGGCTTGGCCCGGGAGGTTGATCGGACCGATGGTTCCATCGGCTTATTTGGATGGTCGGATTGAGGATGACAGAGGATATGGTGCAAGTCTATGGAAGCCACTGAGGAAAGAACGTGCGAATTGGTTGGAAACAAAACCACCTCAATCAGTTGTGTATGTATCTTTTGGAAGCATGGTTTCTTTGACTACTGAACAAATGGAAGAGATCGCATGGAGCTTGAAGGAAAGTAATCTGTACTTCCTGTGG
>CAODLS010411493.1:0-11743 GCA_948243855.1 Flueggea neowawraea
TCTACATGATTCATGACATATCCAATCATAGCCTTTATTGTTACCCTGTTACAGACATTTGACTAAGTCAAAACATGCGATTCCTCATGTAGGAGTCGATGGTGAGTTTCAGTCAGAGGACTCAAATATCACAACTGCATGAAAGGTACTTTGTGACAACAATCCATGAAGTGTTTTCACAGTGGGCCAGTCCAATATATGTTCCCTAACATGTATCTATGTTCTAAGCGATATCTCATATCCATAATCAGTAAAACGTGAATATCCACTTAGCAACATACTAACCTTAATTCGTTATCATTTCCATGATAATAATCGATTAGAGACATTTATAATAGTATTCCTTTTATACTTATAGTTTTACCATCAAGTCACACACTTGATGGCATAAGGAAGAATAAAACATTAATGGAGTTTTATCTTCATAAAACATATAATATTTCATAGAAATAAAATGCCTCTTTATTAAATAAACCAAATGACAATGTATACATGATTGGACTAAGGCACAAAACTAACACAAAATGCTTGAAAAGTTTGAGGAATCTATCCATGTTGTTTTTTTTATGAAATTAACTATTTTGTGCCAAGTTTGGATGATGATGATCGTAGCCTAGGTATTGGAGACAAATTGAAAGATCTTGACATCAATGACAAAGGAAATGATTTTTCTCAACAAAGTGAAGATGAGTCCAAGGATGTGAAACATAAAGACTTGCCTAAAGAATATAGATATGCCAAATCACATCCAAAGGATTTCATTATTGGAGTCACCACAAAAGCTGCTCAATAACAATCTGCAAATTTTGCATTTATATCTCAAGTGGTGCCAAAGAAAGTTGATGATGCTCTAAAAGATGACTATTTGATCCTATTCATGCAAGCGGAATTAAATCAATTTGAAAGGAATGAAGTGTAATACCCCGTCTGTTCCAATGAAATTTCTCTGTAGCGTTCTGACCAGTTCCGACAAGGTCTTTGGGGGAACAACATTTGATTTCGAATGACATCAATTCAATTGCAAATTCGATCTCAAATGTATGAGATGATGTTAAGGTGTTGGAAATATTCATATTTGTTTCAAGATGATGAATTTCAATATTTGAGGATTTTTTAGGTCCCGACAACGATGGGAATTAAGATTTCAAGTGTGGAATGCGGAATTGTGCATGTTAAGGTGAGTTGGAGCTCAATAACGCGCGTTGAAGGAATTCTGTGCACGTAGATCATCGTTGAGATGGACCATGAACTTGCCTAAGGCCTTTTGCGTTCATTGGAGTATTTTTGCACGCGTTGTTCTTCGCTGGGACCTAAACCAAGAGCAACTTGAGCCGTCTACGTGCCTAGTACACATAATACGCACGTTCTTCGTCTGGGAATAATTTGTGGGGATTCAGGTAGTCTAGGTTTTTTGATATGTTTCATTCTGTCAAAATGGGTGTTGTAGGATGTTATATCCTGGTAGAATGAACCTAGAAATACTTAGATTTAGTATGATTTGTAAATATTTGAGGTTGTTCATAAATGGGTTCGGTTGGTGACGGTTTGGAAAATCCGAGTCAGATTTGTTAATTTCTGTTGAAATGGGAGTTGAAGTATGGTTGATTATGATTGTTTGAGGTCTAGGGTGTAAGGATTTAGCTTTGGTTTTTGAGGTTATTGAGTTTGGAAGAAATAAGTTTGTTCTTGAACTACAGTTTTGGGTTTTGATGACTTCCCTTCCAAATCTGTAGTTGTTGTTGATATATCTAGCTTGAGGGGGCTTAGATAAATGTGAATCTATGTGGGATTCAAATAATGGATGTTGTTTGTTCAAGGGTTCATGGAAATCTGAATTTCAACTTATGAGTTCTTGACAATTTTGTGTTTGGTTATTGAAAAGGATGTTAGATTGTGTTTAGGACATTGATGATACTCATTATGGGTGATTGGTAAGGTTGGAGAATCGATGAAAGGGTTAAGTATCCGGTTGAAATAGGATTTTCAACATTTTATTGTGTTTTCTACAATTGCATTAATCAAACTTCTGTAATGCCACAGTTATCCTTTCTGAGTCTGTTGTAATATGTTTCTGTTATCAGCTCTGATTAACTTTTGAGGAAACCAACCATTCACCAGTGGACTGTGATTTGGAGTATTGGCTCGGTGTCCAAATGAGTGCGATGTCGACTTCAGACACATAGGATGTGTCTTCTGAAAATTATATGTTTTTGATATGTCTGGTATGAATCTGGAATTGGTTCAATAACGGTCTAGGTATTAATAATTGATTTGCATGATTAATAACCACACATAGTATCTGATTCTGATATGTAATAATAATTACATATACTATCTGAAAATGAACTCTGTTGCATGACTGTCTGCTACATATATGTTGATAATATTAATTATATTTTATGTTATCATTATTATCACTATTTATGTTGGCATAAATATCGTGATGATATGATATCTGCCTGTTAAATATTTTGCACTATGTTTGATAATTAAAATATTGTATTATGTTACATAATACATATCATCTACTTCTGTTAACATATGTATGTATATGTATATATATATATATATGTATGTATGTATGTATGTATGTATAAGTACGTATTTATATATTACTTTGACTCTGACTCTGAAGACCTAGCTACGAGGTAATATAGCCTTTGGTATACCAATGCTCTGTTATGCTTGAGTCCTAGGGCATAAAAATGGTGACCCGTGTGTATCGCGCAGACACACGAGATTTGTATGATTCTGGTGGTAACAATCCACATACTTCTGTCTGATTCTAGTGGCGTAGTCCACACTATATTCTATATGGTATTATATGTTATACTACGCCTAAGGCATATGTCTGATACTATATGCCATAGTTGCTATTGTCTACTATTATATTATACGAAGTATAATAAATCTATTGAGTCTGTATTATTTCTCATTTCCTTGTAGTATATTGTACTGTTGACAGGCGGGGTATATTTTGCTGGAGCTCGGGGACTACAATGCTTACTGGTATACCCTCTTATTAGTTATGTCTGTCCGTCACAGCATTGAGACCCCTAGGGTGCATAGTACCATTTGGGCTCCTAAGGCTATTAGCTATTCGACCCTCTTGAGTTGAGTACCATTGAGGCTCTTGAGGTTGCTGATTCTCTGTTAGAGATCTGGTCTGACCAGCGCAATATCAATATAATACAGATGTATGATCAGTGATCATCAGATCTATATAAATTCTGAATAAGTTAATAATAAGATATTTAAGTATGAAATTATGTACAACCTGTATATTACAACTTTGTTTAATACGCTGCATGTGTTGTCTGATCCTTTGCCTATTATAGATTCCGTCTAACTGCATGTTGTCTGCTTTGGTCGTGAAATGTTTTTTGAAACGTTTTTGAACTATGCTAGTATGTATATTGGGTGTATATACATAATCTATATATATATATATTGCATGTGAAAGTTTTCTAAATGTTTTTAAAATAGTTTATATGAGGTCCCAGAGACATTCTGGAGCGTCATTCCTCACTGAGTTTTCTCAATCCCTCCCTTAACATTTTTAGGCAGTTCGATTTTCGTGTTCAGGGAGGTCTTCAATTAGCAATGATAGCCCTTTGATTGGGCTTAAGTTGGTATGTTTGGTTAGATGCTCCACACTAAGGTTTCGGGTTCCACGATTTGGTTTCTTTTTGTATAACTAATTTGAATGATTGTATGTGTGTGTGTGTGTATTCTTTATATTTATGCGATTTGAATGTCTGCTATATTGGATAATTATTAAATGAATGATTGGGTAGAGTTTCTGAGTACTTTGAGGCTTGTGCGAGATGGACTGGGCTTCAACAGACAGTCCACCTTGTACGTCGGTCATGGTCCGGAAATGGGTCGTGACATAAAGTATGGGAGTTAGTTCTAAAGCCAGATGGAATCATGGTGATAGGAACTAAATGGGTGTTCAGAAACAAGGAGAATGAAGAAGGAAAAGTTGTCACAAACAAGTCAATGATTGTGGCTTAAGGATGCCTACAAGAAGAATGCATAGACTTCAAAGAATCTTTTGCATCGGTGGCAAGATTGGAATCCATATAGATCATTTGTACATATGTCTGCTACAAAGACTTCAAGTTGTTCCAAATGGACATAAAGAGTGCTTTTCTAAATGGCTATATCAAAGAAGAAGTGTATGTGGAACAATCTTTTAGATTTGTTGACCCTCACTATCCAAACCATATGTACAAGCTTAAGAAGGCTCTATATGGACTAAGACAAAATCCTAGAGCTTGGTATAAAAGGTTGAGTAAATTCTTGTTGGACATTGGTTTCAGTAAAGGTAAAATAGATAATACTTTGTTTACTTTGCATAAAAATGATGATTTACTTTGTTGAGTCAATTTCTACACTAGAAGGGGGGTTGAATAGTGTGGTATGTGAGGCTTTGAATCTTTCTAGCTAAGTGAAAACTCTTACAAAGTTCTTGATTATGGTTCAAGAATAAAACCAACCTAGGAATCTACACTTCGATTCCACTCATAATCACTCAAAATACTATTTTTACAAACACTCACCAATAATTTATAAGCTAGTGACACAAGCAAATGAAGAATGAAATTGATGAACAATACACTTGTATCAATAAATAAGAAATTCAATGCTTTAATGCTTGGTTGTTGTGGGAATTGAATGCTCAGGTGTTGTAAATTTTTTTCTGAACTCCCAAGCATGTATTTATACTTATCTCTTGGTTTTGGAATGTTCTGAGACGAATTGTAGTTGTTGTGGTTCGATATTTAATGTATTGTCAGAGTATACTCACGTACGTTACCCATTCCAAGATGTGCGTTGTGAATTTCATTGTCCAGACAATGTACATTGGGAATAGTAAGACGTAAATTGATCATAGCTGATTTTCCAGATGACGTACGCTTCCCCTTTGAAGACGTATGTTGTTTGGGCACGATGACTGTACAGTAGCTTCTATTTCTTATCCGATATTTGCGTCGTACATTGAATCAAGATAACATACGTTGTGCTCAACAATGACATACATTTTGTGTGTAGTTTAACGTACGTTGCAAAGCTTTAGTTTACTGTTGTGCTTGAATTTTGTCTTGATTCACGTGAAGTACAAACATTTATTCTCTTATCTTCAAATCTTCTCTTTGTCTTTCAAACACGATGTACATTGTCATTTTCCCATGATGAACATTGCTCATCAACTTTTCAAACCTTCGTGTTTTTTGAGTTTCCCGAGTATGTGTATAATCTACGTTGTATACTTATGACGTACGTTGAGATTGACCGTAACGTGTATTATAGTTATTCAATGTACGTTATTTTTTCACCTGAACCATTCAGTAGCCTCTACCTAATTTTGGTTTTGTTCATCATCAAAACATAAAGAGATCTAAATGTTGACCACCTTTGGTCCTACAATCTCCCCTTTTTTGATGATGACAAAACACTTAAACTCCCCTTTAATAAATGTACAATAAGATTTGAAAAAAAATGGCTCAAAGTGTTTGACTTTGTCCATTTGGTTAGTCCATAGAAATTAAAACAACAATTTCAAGTTTCTATTTTACTAACCCCCCATAAGTTTATGGATCCATTATTAGCCCAAGTTGGTGTTTAGTTTTTCAATTGTAAACCACTTCCCACCCCTCCCCCATCTTCTTTTTGTCATCAATCAGAGAGAGTTATGCAAGGTATACGAAAATCATAAAAAAGCCACTATGAAATAGAGATCGAATAACGAGATCATAACATAAACCATATACAAATCATCATGAGTACCAAGGGTATACACAATGTGTACATATCATGAAAAATCAACACAAGGACCAAAATTGCAAAGTGTGTGCGAAGTGCATGAAATGTCAGTCTCGGTTTCAATGATGATCATGGAAGAAACAAGAGAACTCTAAGGGTCAATCCCCAACTCCTTGGCAGTGAAAGTGATGTCGGAATCCTATCTATGACTCGATGTAGGAATATCCGATGATGGAGGTCTCTCAAGGTCAATCTTGATAGTAGATGGAGTAGTAGGAAATAGAGGAAAGGAAACACTCTGATAGGCATGATGAAACATATCCCCAATGTAAGAACGTAGCCCAACCATCTCAGTCCTCAACTCACTCCTCAATCATCGATGGAGTGATTTCAAGAGCAACACTTATGGCAGGATTCGCGGGAGCATCCCTTGCTCTACACTTAGGCCTCGGTCTAGTATGCTTTCTATCCTTATCAATCACATGTGCCACTAGCTTGTCTCTTCTAAAATATGGTCCTCACTAGTAGGAAATGGAGCACGAGGGTCAACCAAACTATCACTATCTCTCAAATATGGTCAATACACCTAACCTCAGTTAGTAGTGAGATATAGTTGTTTAGCTCTCAAACCACAAACTTGAATGGTTTGGTTCCTAGGAATGGGAGTCCCCATCAGGTCCAAAAAATCAAATCCACATCTCTTAAAAATATCCATCAAGATAGAACCATAGGTAACTCTTCCTACTTTTGACTCTCAACCCTATATCCCGATCGTTATAATGTCGTTGCTTTCTTTGTCATCCAATAAAAAATAATGAAAGCATAGTTAACTTTCTCACCCTTTAAAATATGGTACATCATCTCCAAATTCATCTCCATAAATTTGTATTGGGTGTTATGTTTTGGCATTACATTTCGAGTGATCGCTTCATGCACCATCTGCATCTCAACTCCAAAATCATTGTGCTGAAACTGATCATCAGTGATTGTAATCACAACCTTTTCATTCTTTATCCAATTCTTCCACTTGATTTCATCCAAAATTTTGTACTCATCATCTGAATCATCATCACCTACTCTTTCCTTCTTGTACTGAAACCCACCAGTACATTTAAACCCATCATCACATAATCCAAACCAATTATTTAAGTCTGATTCATCAATCCTAACTTCTTTGCCTCTAACTCGAGATAGAATATAAGTATCATCCAAATCATTAGTATGCTTAGTCATATTCATGCAAAACTCCTTAACCAACACTCCATGAACTGGTTTCTTCACAGCAACAAATTGTGTAAATACCAAATTTTTAGAAAGAGGCTCTAAATTCATTCTAGCCCTTTTTAGCGATTCATAGTCAAAGATCATACTAGTAGTAATTTTTCCATGTCCTAACACCTTTATAAGTACCATCTGAGCATTCTCATTCAAAAATCTTGCTGAATCAAAAGAGGGTACCTGAGGTTGGCCACTACGAGATCGTTTTTGAGCCCGAGAAGTACTTGCTTCATGTTGGTTCTTGCTTCTAATCTCTCTCCTTGGTTGCATTGTGTGAGATTTCAACAAAAATACCTAAAAATGGCAGAATTTGAGGTTTTGGTTGAAATTAGTTCGGACGGATTTGCTACGATTTGATGTGTTTCTGTGAACTTCAATCAGTGGAAAAGGTTTAGGGTAAGTCGAAAATGATTTTGGAATGGATGTTTGGAAGATTTTTGGCTAATTTGATGAAATGGGGGAGGATTGGGGTCGAAGACATGCGTTTTAAGGTTTGGAGAAGTGAAATAGTGACCCAAAACCCGTTTCTGATATACACTGGAGGCTTCACGACGTACGTCTTTTCCATACACGACGTACGTTGGCTGGAAATATACCCAGATAATGTACGTTGATAATCCATTAATCCGAGGTGACGTGCATCTTAAAAACATCAGACGTACGTTATTTTCCAACTTTTCCAGACAACGTGCGTTTCAATATGCTAATGTACGTGAAGTAAATTACAGAATCACCCATGTCATTATCTAAAAATCCTAACTTGCTTCAAGATCACATCAATTGACCATATGGACCATTTTATTATAAATGAGTGCAAATGTATGCATAATATATATAAATAAAACAGCAAGTATAATTACAAATCATTCACATTACATATTTGCAAACAAAATTGAATTGAATTAAAACACATTCTTCAACTAAAGGTTTTGTAAAAATATCAGCTAATTGGTCATTTGTTCTAAGAAATTTCAAACAAATGTCACCTTTTTTAACATGATCACACAGAAAATGATGTCTAATTTCTATATGTTTTGTTCTACTATGTAAGATAGGATTTTTGCTCACACTTATAGTACTCGTATTGTCACAAAAGTTGGGGACATTCTTAAGAGCAATACCGTAATTGAGCAATTGATTTTTAATCCATAAAACTTGAGCACAAGAGCTTCCTACAATCACATATAAATATTCGACCGTCGAAGTAGCAACACTTATTGCTTCTTACTTGCCCAAGAGATTAAACATGAGCCTAAAAATGACATGTACCACTAGTGCTCTTTCTATCTAATTTACAACCACCAAGATCAGCATCAGTTTTAGCAATTAAATCTAAATCAAGGAAAGATGGATACCATAAAGCTAAACCTATTGTGCCAATCAAATAAGGAAAAATCCTTTTGCATGCAATCAAATGAGATTGTTTTGGATTGGATTGAAAGCGAGCACATTGACACGTAGTAAACATAATATCAGGTCTAAATGCGGTTAAGTAAAGTAGGGAACCACTCATACCTCTATAAAGCTTTTGATCTACCGATTTTCCTTCCTCATCTTTGTCAAGTTTCAATGTTGATGAAATTAGGGTAGACACTTCTTTACTTCTATCCATCTTAAATTTCTTTAACAACTCATTGGTGTACTTAGATTTATGAATGAAAATTCCATCTTTGAGTTGTTTGATTTGAAGTCTAAGGAAGAAGGTAGGTTCCCCCATCATGCACATTTCAAATTCTCCCTTCACAAGATCACCAAAATTTTTGCACATAGAAGGGTTAGTTGCACCGAAGATAATATCATCTACATATATTTGGTAAATAAGCATATCATCATTAATTTTCTTGACAAAGAGAGTATTATCAACATGGCCCCTTACATGAGAGCCATTTTGAATAAGAAAATTACTTAAACCTTCGTACCATGCCCTTGGTGCTTGTTTCAACCTATAGAGAGCTTTGTTGAGCTTGAAGATGTAGTCGGAATGTTCATGGTCTTCAAAACCCAGATGTTGCTTTACATAGACTTCTTTTTGAATAAACCCATTTAGGACGACACTCTTCACATCCATTTGAAAGAGCTTCATCTTCTTGTGTGAGGCGAATGCACATAGGATTCGAATCACTTCAAGCCTTGCAACCAGAGCAAATGTTTCTTCATAATTAAGTCCTTCTTCTTGGTTGAAGTCTTAAGCTAATAATCTTGACTTTTTTTTTTCAATGATTGGTTATTTTCATCATATTTAATCCTATGCACTCATTTAGTTCCGATGATTATTTTTCCTTTTGGTGCCAGAACCAATTCCCACTCATTATTCCTCTTGAATTGGTTGAGCTCTTCTTGTATAACTTGAACCCAACACTCATCCTCTAGTGCTTGTTGTGTATTTTTTGGCTCTACAATGGAAATATATGCAAATTTGCTTTAAAACTCATTCAAAGCTCTTCTTGTCTTCACTTCATATCCAATGTCTCTAATCACTGGTTTTATTGGATGATCCTTTACTCTAGCCCAATCTTTAGGAAGTGAAGCTGATGCACCTTCTTCATTTTTCTTTTCTTCGTCATTTTTTGGGTTCTTCATTTATGCTTAGTTCCTCCAAGTCCTTTTGAATTTCATGATCATCACTCTTTTCCAAAGCACCTGCATCATTATTAAAAATTACCTTTCAAGAGGGTGAGATCATATCATCAAATCTAACATGAATAGATTCCTCAACAACTCTAGTTTTTGAATTAAACACCCTATAAGCTTTGCTATTTGTGGAGTAGCCTAAGAAAATTCATACATATGATTTTGCATCAAATTTTCCTAAGTTGTCTTTGTCATTATTCAATATAAAAACTTTGCAACCAAATGGATGAAAATAAGAAATGTTAGGTTTCTTACCTTTCCATATCTCATGAGTTTTCATTTCGTCCCTTCTCAAATGCACCCGGTTGATGATGTAGCAAACGGTGTTCATAGCCTCTGCCCAAAAGTATTTTGGAAGATCATACTCATTTAACAGATTTTTACACGTTTCCTCCAAAGTTTGATTCTTCCTCTCCACCACACAATTTTGTTGTGAAGTTCTTGGTGCCGAAAAATTATGCTCTATTCCATGCCTATCACACCAATCTTCAAAGGGTTTGGACTCAAATTCTCCACCATGATCGGTTCTAATGGCAATAATAGATTTGTTCTTTTCATTTTGAACCAATCTACACTACTTACAACTCATTAAAGGTAACACTTTTATTGACTAGAAATCTAACCCATGTAAATCTAGAGAAATCATCAACAATCACCAGGGTGTACAATCTTCTACCTAAGCTAACATGTCTAGATAGTCCAATCAAATCCATATGCACTAATTCTAATATCTCAGATATAGAAATCTCTTTCTTTGGTTTAAAAGAATTTCTAGCATGTTTACTCCTAATACAAGGTTCACACAAATGTTCTTTTGTAAATCTCAACTTATGTAAACCTCTGGCAACATCATTTTTTGCAAGTTTTGAAATCAAAGGAAAAGATGTATGTCCTAGGCTTCTATGCCATAAGAATACTTTTTCATCCAAAGACATCAAATATTTTTTATTGAAAGATAATGCATCATGCAAGTTCACAACCAAAAGGTTTCCATGCCTAAAACTAATAAATGCAAATTTGCCATCTTTTGAAACTGTGCAATGAGACGATTCAAATCTTACATCATAGTCCATATCATACAATTGAGACACACTTAATAAGTTGTGTTGTTATCCATCAACTAAATAAACATTATCAATGGTTGGTAAACGTTCCTTACCCACTTTACCAAGACCAATGATTTTACCTTTGTTGTTGTTACTAAATGTGACATGTCCATGATTCTTCATTTTGACCTCAACAAATAGGCTTTTGTCTCCACTCATATGTCTTGAGCATCCACTATTGGTATGCTCATCGTCCTACACCTAAAGACTAAGGCAAGTGTACCTATCGCCTATAACTAGTGGACCTCGAGTACCGAGTGTCGTATCCCTCAGAGACTATGATTATTAGCTACTCACTCTCCCTCTATTATCTAGCTGGAAAATTAAATGATGTCAAACATATAAAATAAATGGAACTTAACTTGAAAGCCAACACACTCAATCAAAGGACAAAACAGTTAATGCGAGACGACACCTAGATGCAAAATCCCCCTAGACCAAATTAAGCGACAACGAATCATTATTCAAACAATTATTCAGACGATTAGACCGTGAAAATTCCTAAGATATGTTAACCTCTCTCTCGAGTTAGCTAATGTCTAACAACTAGGTTGATTAACTGGAATCTCTTCCTAATATAAAGCCCCTATCGTTGCTTTATCGAATTATGAATTTCGCTATTAGGTTTGACCCTAATCCGGAGGATTTATATCAACCTATCTCTAAGTTTGCATGAAAATCCTCTCAATTATGAACATTCAATCGCACACAGAATCTGTCGATTGCACATGCACGAAACAATATTGGAATCGATAGGCTAGCAACAATCAACTCAATAATATGCAATGTAAATCATAATTGAGTCTCAATCTATAAATCAATTGAATGAATAACAAAATCCCAACAATCACATAATCAATCTAGGGTTCATCACATCTTAGTGCACAAGAATAATCAGTTCATAGCTTTAGAGAGATAAACAACGAAATACAAAGAAAATCTAGAGAGAGAAGAAAAAC
>CAODLS010411523.1:0-10274 GCA_948243855.1 Flueggea neowawraea
GTTTGGGTAATATGTTCTGATCTCTGAGGCTTATGCGAGATGGATCGGGCTCCGACAGACGGTTCACCTCATACGCCGATCACGGGCTTGCAATGGGTTGTGACAAAGGTGGTGTCTTATCACTACCTCATCTAAAAGCTTTCAATGAGCTCTTACCCTAATATCGTAATCCCCTTTTTGTTGGCTTTCATGGGATGAGAAGCTAGAGCTCTTACCCAATATCGCAACCATTTATCTCATCAACATTTACCTCCTACGATTGCACACCTTAAATTGCCACCTCCATCCACAACAAGAACCCTTGCTTTACCCTTTTCCTCAAGAAACTCGCGAATCAAAACATTGTCTTCAAAAAACTTAAGATTTACTATTAGACCATAAAAGACTTGTGATCGACCATAAATATGAAAAATTGGTTAAAGCGTTCAAAGCTAATTCCATTTGTGAGCATAGCTAGAATTAGCAGTACATAACTGGCACCGTGGCACTTATGACACAGATTCACAGCTACAGTCATTGTTTCACTCTTTTCTAAGCACCACCCACCCTTTTTTCCTTATTTATTTATTTATTTATTTCTTTCTATGTATGGAAAACATAATAAAACACCTACAAGTAAGGGCGGAGCTCCCGTGTACACCTGTTTGGCACCATATAACTTTGCCCATGTGTTGAACCGCAAGTGCACGGTTGTTCAAGTAGTGAAAAAACTGTTCCCACGAGGACTATGGATTTATCCATCAATTAATTCAGTGTAAATTTTTTTGAGAAAATAAAATTTGAATGATTAATAAAATAAGAAAACAACAAAGATAAATTGAAATTCAACTAATGCTTTCAACAAACAATCAATATCACAACCTAGAAATTAACGCTATCCACATTCTCTTTTAGTCTCTCTAATGGATTTAGTGGTGCTAAGGCTCTAGGTATTCAATATTTTTAGTTATTCTCTCTCAAACAATACCTAAGTATCAAAATTAGATAACAAGAGTGAAATTATAATCTCTCAATTACCAATTCCAACTCAAGTTATACCAATTGACACATTAAGCAATCATTCGAGCAATAAGTTAATCCTCACGATCTCTCAATGATTCTTAAATAACTCGATGTTTATAGGTTTATTATGCTACAATTCTCATTGCACACATAAAAAAATTAATCTAATTTAATTTCTCAATTACAATTAGAACAATGAAAATCAATAAATATCACATAGATAATATTAAACCCAAAAGATTAACATAAAATGAATTCTTCAAGAGTTAATTTCTACCAAAAGGTTTAGCTATCCATAAAAATATTCAAGAAAAAAACAACAAAATTAATCAATTCTATCAAATAAAAGAAATCTAGAAAGGAGAAAGAAGAACTCTATGTTGATGCTTAAACTCTTCTTCTTGCCTTCGTCTTCGAAATTTCCCCCTTGCTCTTCTACTAAATGATTGGAATGAAATTGAGTTGTGTTGTGACTTGTGTTGTGTATTGTTGTGGTGTGTGTCAATTTCTTTCCAAGATAGGTTTTATAACCTTCTTCTAAGGTGTCATGTTAAATTGCCACATGAATGAGCTTCAATGCATCTTAGTAGATTACAAATGAGTTATCCTTCAGTTTTTGGAAGAAAGGAAATGTCTATGCAAGCTGTCCACTTTGTCTCTGCCGCGACAAATGTCTCAGTCGAGGCACTCCATAAATCCTCCTTTCTTGTCCTGGTTGAGACTTTGTCCTCAGCTGAGACAAAATCTTTGCACATCAATACTATCTTTTAAATTGCCTCTTTAAAAGATACCACCTACACCAAATGTCATTTCAATACACAAGTAACCTCCAAAATTCACTTCTTGACTAATTAAAAAACAAATTTAATAATCACTATTAAACACATTAAAAATGGATAATAACTTAAAACATTCATAAAGACACATATTTATTCTAAAAATAACTCCTATAACCCACTAATTCACACATTAAGACTCATGAAACAAAACATTAACACATATTAAACACCACTAAAAATTCACAATTATCAACTCCCCTACAATTAAAGTTTTGATTGTCCCCAAGCAAATAAAATAAATCAAATCACAACACCAAGAAACTCTAATTCATTATTCATTGCACCCCACACTTAAAATGGTCCAAATCAGTATGTATCAAGAGCTTAAAAACGAACACAACTAGCACTAGGCTAGCCGACAGTCTAAACAAGAGTAATCTCCACTATGGTAGTCCCCCAATGAAATAGCTATCATCCCACACCTCACGGTAAAACTACTCAAGCGCTCAAGATGTTTGGATTTAAGTGTTTAAGCTCCAATCAACTTATGGTGCCCTTTTCCATTACTTGATAGTCAGTCACTTCTCTGCCATTATAAAATTAAAATCAAGACATCATTTAAAAAGGACTTTAAGCAGCTTGTAACAGGGTTAACACAAAGGTTAAGTAGTTGAGATAAAGCAATGAAAAGAGCTATACATGTCTATCAATCAAACACGTAATGTTGAAACAACAAATAACACATGTCATTTCTCTTTCTAGACAAAGCTGCCCAAAAAAATGCTTTATTCAAATTTTTTTCATTTTTTTTCTTTTCATTTTTTTCTTCTTCTTTCTTTTCTTCTTTTTTTATTTTTCGTTTTTTTCCCAAAATAACTTGCTTTGCAAATCAACATTAAACCAGGCAGCCAAGTCATTGTTTACATCATGACTATAAAATTTGATCAAAGACGTGTCAAATTATATATCCAAGGATAGCATCAACAATAAAAACAATATTGGTAATGTATAGCTAAAATAATCTCTCAAATTAAGGCATAAAGGTTGAAGTTTTATCAACAAAAAAAATAAAAATGTTTTAATGGGTTCAAAACAATAAAAAGGCTAATGGTTTAAAGGGGTAAACAATGGATTCAATGAAAAGGTTAACACAAGGGGTTAACAAACAATGTCTTTATCATCTTGGCATTCCAATTTCTAAAAGTGCGGTCTCGAAATGCACTTCATAGCAAGTTCTAGTCGTGTTATACCATAAGTGATTATTCACACAACAAACAAAATTTAAAGGCTAAAATACTTACATGGGTTATTATGTGAAATTCAAGCCATTTATGTGGTTCTAGTACCAAGGGTTGTCCAATTCTAAACTCAAGATACATAAAAATACAAACCATGCAAAGATGAGAAATAAAGAGATGATAAATATAAGCATCAAGGTATCATTAAAAAAAATTAAAATTTTCTCCGAATGTGGTAAAACCGACAAATGTGCACAAAAACAAAATAAAACAAGCAAAAATACATCACACAAAATCTAAACAAAAACAAATAAAAATATAACACACAAAACCTACCTCCCCACACTTAAATTATGACATTGTCCCTAATGTGAACCCAACACACAAGCACAAAAAAAAATAACTCACAAGAACAAAAACACAATACGAAACAGAAAATAGAAACAAATAAAAGAAAAAAAGGCTCAAGAAGCTTCTCTATGGAGGTGAATCCGATGGTGATGGAGTTGGTGAAGGCACTTCAATCCTGCTAAGAGCAAACAATTTAAGCATTTGCTTTTGTTGATAGCGTTGATTTATGCCCAAAGCATTGATTTTGCTATCCATGGACGCCAAGGTGGCCAAATTTTCTCAAGCTTGGCAAGCACAGTCCTCTGCCCCGCTTGGCTTCCCTCTTCATCACAATCCTCCTCCTCACTTGCCCCCTCGAATGATGCCAATGGTGGTGTGGTGTTCGTGGTTTTAAAACAACGACGAGTGCTAGGATAGCGGAGTCGAACATCAGGAAAAGTGACGATCTCCGCTCTCCTCAAATGAGGAATATCAAGGAAATCATTTGCAAATTTAGTGACCCTAGAAAAGTCAATCTTATAATATTCATCTACTGTAGTGGCAATGAAACCAAAAGTTAAAGATGTGACTTTTTTGTGAAAGTGATCCTCAATAGACCGCCAAATAAAAGAAGGCAACGAAAATGATTTTCCTGATTTAACACACCACAATAAAAATAAATCCTGCCTAGGACACTTATTACTCTCAAGCTTTCCAATTATTGCATGACAAAGAAATTTATGAAGCAATAAAAGACAATGATCGTGAATAAGCCTATTAGGTACATTGTGAACATTAAAATCCTCTAAACCTATCAATTATTTCCAAAAGACAACACTCTTAAAATTGGGATGTTTTGTCATTTCTTTGCCTTTTGGTACTTTAAAAATTTTATTCAACGTATCATCATGCAAATAGCATTCCTGACCCCTCAACCTAAATTGAAGAGTGGAGGAATCATTGGAGTCCACATGCATTGTAGAGTAAAATTCCAAAGTCAATTCTTCATAGGTATTATAGTCACAAGTAATGAAATTATCCCAACCACCATCTTACTCAATTTAATGATGTTGTTTTTATGCCCAAAATCTCCAACGCATGGAAATCAAAGTGACTAGGCACAACAATCAGCTTAGACCAAAAATTCTGAAAGAGTTTACCTTCATTGGACAAATAGATCAGAAAGAGTATACCAAATTGACAAGCAAGGTCTGGTCGCTCCTCCTAAACACGTGCAAGTTCCTTGCCCTTCCTAATGCATCCATTAGTTGTCTTCATTGCAGGAGTTTTAGTTTTAGGCATTCTGAAAATCTAAAACAAAGATATAACACCCAAAAGATGAAACCACAAGAACAACCCATTGAAACATTAAAAAACACAAATAAACTGAAAAAGTTAATCCAAATGCAATAGATAAGAAACCCGAACAGCATAATCACCACCCAAAAATGTAGACTAAAAAATGGAACAATCTAACCCAAATCGTAAAACACAAAAAAGGAAACCCAAAACACAACAGCTTAAGCTACCCCAAAACAACAAAAATGCAATCAGAGAAAGGAAGTAACGGAGAATTGGTTTACTGGTTGGAGGCATGACAGACACGAAGAACAAAGATGAAATTGAAAATGAGAGATTGTGTGTGAGATGTGTGTGGGGGCATGAAAGAGTGAGGAGTGAAGAGAAGAAGAGAAGGGAAAGGATCAGTGTGAACCCTAAAATAAAACCAAAGGAATTGACCCAATCCTCTAACTGGAAAAATAAACATAAAACCTGACCAAAAATCATGTGAACCGAACCGACCCAAAAACCAACCGATGAAGATTGCTTTAATGTCTCATATGTGTTGTTTATCTTAAACGTGATAGAAAGGGAAGGAAAATGTTGGGTATTGGTCGTAAATTTTGTGTCAACCTGCTATGCTGTGAAGCCATTCATCTCAATCGAGACAATATTCTAGCTCGAAACTCTGCATTTTTCTTCTTGCTTTCTTTTTTCCTCAATGTTTTTTTATGTTTCTCTCTTTTTTACTTTTTTTTAGCTACAACCATGAACACACAAATTAAAGCACAAATAAAATGACACCACAATAAAGCACAAACAAACAATTAAACTAATTCACAAGAACATGTTGGATCATGGGTGATCAACAATAAGTTCCTTATATGTTTTGATGATGAGCAAAAGGTTTTGATGAAGAGCAAAATATTTGGCTTGAAGTGGAACACGTTGGAAGGCTTAGAGTTGCGAAACAAGGCTCTACAAAGCAACAACGTACGTTACAACCAAGCTGAAGTACGTTATCTAGAAAATGTCGTCATCAACGTACGTCTTGTAAAGTCACAACGTACATTATGGACTACAACGTACGTAAAGAATATGCAACGTACATAGACATGGAGCTGAATGCAAGCAGAAGCTACTGGACCTTAACAACGTACGTCATAAATGCACAACGTACGCAGTGAAGGATCACAACATACGCAGAGGAAAGGCAACATACGTCATCTAGGAAGCAGACATGATCAACGTACGTCACGGTCAGTGCAACGTACGTCAACTGAAATTCAGCATGATCAACGTACGTCTTACGAGTTGCAACGTACATCATTACTGTTCCAAAAAGCTGCAACTGCATTAAATGCACTCCAACGGCTAATTTGTCACCACCAACGGTCATATGGCATAGAAATGCTATAAATACATCAAGAGAATGGTAGAAATGTTTTGAACAACATCAGAACTCATTGTGCCAAATTTTATATCAATTCCAACCTAAAAAAACAACCAATCAAGCTAGAGATCAAAGTTCAAGCATCAAGCTCAAATATCCAACTCCAGCATAATGCTTCAATCTGTTGTAAACAGTTTTACATACACTTTGAGAGTGTGAGAAAGGTTTGTTGTGAGTCTATAGAAAATAACAGTTTAAAAGTTTATTGTGAGTCTATAGAAAACAACAGTTTAGAGATTTGTTGTGAACCTATAGAAAACAACATTGTGAGGCCTTGGAGGTGTTGAGCCAGAATCAACCTCGTGTATTGGCCTTGTTGGATTGAGTTGCAATCAATCATCGATAGTGAAAAGCCTAAGTGAGACTTAGGTAGTGGATGTAGACAGGGTTGGCCGAACCACTATAAATCCTTGTGTCAATTTCGCTCTATCTTCTCAAATCGCTTCCATTCATACAAAAGCTCATACCGAAATGCTCCTACACTTTCTTCGTTGGTGGTAATTTCTTATTCTTTATGGTAGAAGCATCTTTTGGATCATACACCACACTCTCCCTTGGTTCTTCCTTTTTCTTAGTGAAAAATTCTTTGAGGAATTTAACACATTTGGGCTCATGTTTGATTGAATCAAGAGAGGGATGTTTACCTGAACTTTTCTGAAGGCTTCTAGCATCTCGTTATTATTCTCATCTTTCTCACACTTGGTTGACTTGTCCATAGTAGCTAGAGTTGGATAAAGATGTAATAACTATGTTTCTGCTTCATTACCTATAAATTTGACAATATCTTGTTATAGCTTAAAATTTTCTTCAAAGTCAGTTTCCAATAGCTTTAGAAAGTCTTCCATAATCTCATGTGCATCTTTCCTAATGAACTTTATAAGCCTTTTATGGAAAAGAATGTAATCAAACCTACAAAACAGCTTTGGAGCATCTGTCATCGTTTTCTTGCCTACATCTACTACCTAAGTCTCATCACTTAGGATTTCCACTATAACGGTGATTGATTTCGGCTCAATCTAACAAAGCCAATACAACGAGGTTGATTCCGGCTCAACACTTCCAAGGCCTACACAATGTCATTTTCTATAGGTTCACGACAAACCTCTACAATGTTGTTTTTTATAGGCTTACAACAAACCTCTACAATGTTGTTTTCTATAGGCTTACAACAAACCTCTACAATGTTGTTTTCTATAGGTTTACAACAAATCTTTCTCACACTCTCAAAGTGTTTACAAACTGTTTAGAATAGATGAAGCTCTATGCTAGAGTTGGATATTTGAGTTTGATGTTTGAACTTTGATCTCTAGATTGATTGATTGTTTTTCTTGGTTGGAATTGATAGGAAATTTGTCACAATGAATTTCGAGGTTCTTCAACACGTTTCTTCCCTTCTCTTGATTTATTTATAGCATTCTCATGCCATATGACCGTTGTTTTGAAGAAACTAGCCGTTGGAGTGCATTTAATGCTTCTGCAGCTTTCTGGGATCATTACTACGTACGTTGCAATATATAAGACGTATGTTGATCATGCTGAATTCTAGTTCACGTATGTACCACTTGTGTCGTACGTTGATCATGTTAATTTCCCATATAATGTACGTTGAATTTTCTCTACGTACGTTGTGCATGTATGACGTACGTTGTTTTTGATCAGGAACAATCCAGTAGCCTCTATTTCTTTTCTATGCTTACATCTATGTATGTTGTTATCTATAACGTATGTTGTGGATAAGTGCAACGTGCGTTGCACGTGTACTGCGTACATTGTTCAACATGCAGTGGCTTGTTTTGCAGTTCAACACTCTCCAACGTGTTCCACTTCAAGTCAAACGTTTTGCTCATCATCAAAACCATTTGTACATCATCAAAACATATAAGGAGCTTATTATTGATTACCCATGATCCAACAATCTCCCCCTTTTTCATGATGACAGAACTTAGAAGGATTGATGGCTACATCAAGGGCAACATAATTGATCAATGATTCCATCCTTGTCATTTTATTAGTAACATGCAAGAGTGAATGCGAAAATTTTAATTTTCTAACCCTTTCAATCAAATATATAACACTCTCCCCCTTTTTTTCATTAATCAAAAAGATTATGTAGAGTTGATAATCACACTAGAAAGGGGTTGAATAGTGTGATAATAGAAGCTTTGAATTTTCTCTGAGAATGAGTGCGATAAATGAAGAACAACGAAAACTTATAGTGGTTCGACCAACTCAATGCCTACATCCACTAGTTAAGTATCACCACTTAGGATTTTCACTATCAATCTTCTCAAAGATTACAACTTCACTTTCTAGCTAAGTGATAGCTCTTACAAGTTTCTTGATTCCGGTTCAAGAACAAAAACCAACCTAAGGATCTACCCTTGATCCCTCTCACAATCACTCTTTTCAAAAGTGTTTACAAACACTCATCAACAGATTAAAAGTTAGTGATACAAGTAAATGAAGAATGAATTTGAAGAGAAAATACACTTGTATCAATAAAAGAGAAATTCAATGATTTGATGTTTGGTAGTTGTTAGAATTCAATGCTCAGATGTTTTATTATGTATTTTTGGCCTCCCAAGCATGTATTTATACTCTTCTCTTGATTTCAAACCATTGTGGGATGTAATGTAGCCATTGTGGTATTAAATGAGGCGCATTTAATACATTGTCAGAGTCTTCTTACGTAAGTGACATAAATCTTACGTATGTTACCTGACTTGATATTCATCACACGTACGTGATAAGTACATACACGTACGTTGATCATAGCTAATCCCCAGTTCACGTACGTTAATAATTTCTGACGTATGTGACTTTTATGTTTGAACCATCCAGTAGCTTATGTTTTCAGTCTGAAGCATCTCACGTACTTGGAATTTAATCTCACGTACTATAGTTCAATGTGATGTACGTGAATTTTTATGCTTGCGTACGTGAATGATCAACACTTGACCGTTGCTTCATCTGTTTGTCTCGATCCACGTGAAATTCAAACAAACATCCTCTGAACTGCAATCTCCATCTTGTTTTGTATGTCTGACGTACGTGACTTCTGATGTCACACGTACGTGTGGCTTCATGCATTCAATTGATTCAAGACTTCAAATTTTCCGCTTTAATTCTGATCATATTTCACGTACTTTGGATACCTCTCACGTACGTGACATTATATGACGTATGTGAACATTTTCTAACGTACGTGTGATCACTTCTCCCAACTTCCAGTAGCTTCTGTTTCAGCTCACGATCAAACTCACGTACTTGAGACTTCATTGACATACGTGACATTTACACAAGTACGTGACTTTGAAAACACGTACGTGAATCTTCCTCAGATCAAATTCTGCAGTTTGCTCATCATCAAAACTTAGAGAAATCTCAATGTTGACCACCCTTGGTCCAACAATCTCCCCCTTTTTGATGATGACAAAACACTTAAATCCCCCTGAATAAATGCATAAGAATTTGAAGATCGAATCAAGGTTTTTAGCCTTGTTCATTTGGTTAGCTCATCAACATCAATAAGTATGTTAACTTTTGATTTTACTAACTCCCCTTTAGATTGTGCATTATTTTAAGATAAATTCCTTTTTAGTCAAATATCACTTTTAACTAATTGTTTTTAAGCCAATTTATAACATAGCATACCTCTCCCCCTTTTTGTCATCGATCAAAAAAAAATTACGAAACATATAAATATAAACCATCAATATATATAACAAAAAGTCAAAATACAAATCATCCATAAGATACAAGTAATGAATACAAAATAGATGAAATGTCGATCCCGGTCTCGATAATGATCATGTATGAAGTGAACATCTAAAGGTCAAGACCAAAATCCTCAATGGAGAAAGTCACATCCTGCTCGGGACCTCGACTCGAAGAAGGAATGTCGTCTGAAGGAAGACGCTCTAAGTCAACCCCGGTTGTAGGAGGTGTAGAAGGAACGGTAGGATGGGAAGGACGAGTGTAGCTCTCTAAGAGTGATCGAATGGCTCGTACCTCCTCTCGCATAGACTCCAACGTAGGCTCAATAGCACAAACCTCACTCCTCAAGGAAGTAATATTAGCCCTCATCTCCCTCATCTCTCCGCGAATCTCAACAATCGAGGATGAATCCACCTCGTGAGCCACCTCAGGAGCACCTCTCTCTCTACGTCTACCTCTAGGCCTAGGATGACT
>CAODLS010411562.1:0-18555 GCA_948243855.1 Flueggea neowawraea
TCAATGTCTATTTCAACAAACTGAAAGTTGAACATTATATATGGTCATTATTTGAACAAAAATAGTTCATAAATGAATTCTATCAATCACAAAACTTGTTGCCAACCACACAATAAATACAAATTTGTAACTAAGAATGCATAAGAATTTAAAAACCTAAGTTAAAAAAGTAAATCAATGCAGCTCCAATTGAAGCAATTGCCAAAAAAGACGACCAATAAAAGATGCTGAAAGAAAAAAAGACTTAAGAAATGGTTTCATACCTCATTCTCGATTACTGCTATACAATTTCCATGGTCCACAATCAAGTTATGGTTGAGCAAAGTTTTATGTTTAACACCGCGAATACCATATCAAACAAAAGAAAAAACCATAATCACATTGGTAGAACAAAACAATTTATCAAACAAAACCACAATCACATTAAGTACTGGGTATGGTTTAGGGATGAGACTATTCAAAATTAGAAAAAGAAAAAGATTCACAAATCATCAAGGCCTGTGAAAATCTCAGTTAGTAAAATATTGCACAAAAATAAGAAAGCCATCAATTCCAAAGAATAGAATAGAGAATGGAAATAAATATAAAGAAAGTTAATGTACCCAATTCAACTTACAATACCAGAAATTAAGGAAAAAAGCAAAAATTAGTATAGATTTTCGAAAAACCCAAATCAAATTGTTTCCTCAACAATATAATCAACAATAGAAGAGAACCAAAACTAAAAATTCATAGATTCTGAATCACCGGAGTAATTAGACATAAAATAGAACTAGTAAATCCCTATCTTTGCAATCCATCCACCTCCGCCGTCCGTCTCTCTTTCTCTCTCGCTCTCCCCAGTTACGCCGTCTCTCTTCTAGGCAGAAAAAAAAAGAAGAAAAGAAGAGAAGACATGGATGCAGCAGCGGATGGGAGGGAGGAAGAACCCGAGAAAGAGATCGCAGAGCAGAGGCATGGAAGAGGTGAGGGAGGAGAGAGAAACTAAATCCCTATTTCTTTGGATTTTTTTAAAAAAATTACTAAATATCTTTTTTCAAATGAAAAGAGCCTTAATTTTTTTTTAAAAAAAAGTAGAAAGGCCACCCCTTAATCACATATGAAAGAAGCTTTAATTGTTATTACACGATCTACATACATAATTATTTGAGGAAATTACCTATGAGTTTACTTTTATCCTTATTATTTCTACTGTGTCCATGACTAAATTAAAGTTTCTCTAATGCTATAGACATCATTATAATTTTTGAAATGTCTGAATATACAAGGGAGATAGAGTGAAATACACGAGTTATTTGAGACCAATTCTGCTTTTCATTTTCTCTCTCTTATTTCCTCTCTCTGCCTCTTGTCTCTCTTCTCTCTAACTCCTCTGACTCATTTCTCAATCCTCTGTACTTAGCCGTCCTCCTCCTCCTCCTCCTCACCCTATTTCCTCCTCTACAGGTTGGCCTCTATCTTTCTCTCTCATCCTCTCTCATTTCCTTCCATAACTTGTTAGAAACAACATTAGACAGAGGACTACAAGGTGGGGATGATTTTATTTGGTTCTAAAGAGTCTGTTAGTTCAGTTAATTGAATTGAATTGTTTGTAACTGAAATTTCATTAACAAAAGGAAAGATTGAAAGCTGGACACTGATGCCAAGAGAGATAGCGTAAGAGGCGGCCAGTGCATACCAAATGGCTATTTTGATTAATGTCTGAATTAGTTAACTAGTTGGAAAGTAATGTGCAATATGAGTGCCACGACCTGTCTCCGGACCATGACCGATATAATAGACAAACCGTCTATGAAAGCTCGACCCATCTCATACAAGCCTTAAAGATGTGAGATAATACCCGTTTAATCATTTAAAACATTTATTAAAACGTTTGTTATCCAAATCATATATCAATAAAATGGGTTTACCATATATATAAAAATATATAGAAGACATATATATAAAATATATGTATATACAAAGTCAATGTAAGTATCAAAATAAAAAACCATGGTAACCCAATAACCCTACAACATCTCAGTATGGAGCTCTACAAAAAACAAAGGAGCCCGAGCAAAAGAGCATCAGTAACCCAAATGACACCTTATTCGTTATCAAAATGCGATGCGGTTACCGAAGTCAAAATCTGTGTACCAGGAATATACGAATCAAAGGTAGACAGAAACTAAAGGGGGTTAGACCCAGTGAGGGATAACACCCCAAAACGCCTCATACGTGCTTCACAAAGACTGTTTTGAAAACAGTTTAAAAATACCACACACAGGTATAATTAAATATATACATATATACACACTATATACATAATAGTATTTCAAAAATCCTTCCGAAAACATTTGCAACCCAGGCAAACAACATGCATGCAGGCGAAATATTAAATATCATAGTTAGAGCCAAAAACCAAAGTATATGTAATATGGGACTAAGCGGTGGTGTGCATCTAGCACTAAATCAATGGTGATGTGATCTATGCCAACATCCAATATAATACGTGGACTCTGCCACCAATCAATATCAAATCATGTGCCAGGCCAGGACATATGGCTACCGACATCCCTGGTGGCTAGGCCTTCTCAATGCATTGGTATACCAAAGGCTACGTACCCCGTAGCATAGGTGTCCCATATTATAAAACAATACTAATATAGTATGAAAGCAAATGCATGCAATCAACATTAAAAACAATAAAGATATCTAGTAGTATATATCAAAGTTCAAAACATAAAACTGATTATTAATCCACATAATCAAATTATTAAATTAACCAATCTTCGGATTAGTCCAATTTCAATATAATTAAAGCCAGCACATCAAAAACAAAATATACGATTTCGAGACACAACCTATGTGTCTAAAGCTTCCATCCACTCACCTGGATGTCCTAGTTGACAATCCAAATCAAGCGCCACTAATCAGTGGCTGATCGTGCTGGCAGAGACACGAAGCTGAAAACAATGTCAGAGGCAATATGTATCAGAACATATGAAAGAAAATGCTGGTACTATAGCGGTACCAAAATGCGTGCACATGCATTTGTGATAACAAATATTCAATCAATGCCCAAAAACTCATGTCCGCCAAAGATCTAACACACTCGTCCTAAAAATCGAAATCTACCTAAAATTACAATTTGGTCCCTAAACTTTTGTAAAATTATATTTTAGTCCTTGTCCTCAGAAAATTATAAAATAGTCCTTATAATTTTTAAAAATTGCAAACTAGTCCTTTAAGTAATTAGAATCCTCAAAAGAGTCTTCAAACTCTCACAAATTGTAAAACAATCCCTAAACTCTCAAATATCACTTATGGTCCTCAAGCACCCAAATTCACCAAAATTCTATTTTTTGGTCCCTACGACAGAAAATTGCACCAAAAACACCCTACTCTCGATTTCACCAATAGAAATCATTTTTGATCACACACACTGACACAAATCAACCTCCTAAACACAAATCAAGCATCAGATTAATCAAAACAACGACCAAATCATCAAAATCCTTAACCCTAACCACACAAAACAACTCCAAATCTCATTATTCAAGGATTGATTATTGTTAATATATGTCCCATTCAATTTATTCTAGCATCCCCTGGCAACAATTAACTCAAAATCATGCAAAAATTGAAAACCCATTGAAATTCGGCCAAACTAATCAATGCATGAAAATGAAGTTAAATCCGCAAAAGAGATGTAATCTTATCTCAGAAATTGGTTAGGGACAATGGACGAACAATGTGGAGGGGTCTCAGACCAGTTGAGAGCATTTTGAGTGAGAGAGGAGTGTGATAAATGAAGAAAGTCGGGTTGTTGGGTGCTTTAAAGACGTTCTAAACAAGCACAACATACATTATTCAAAACGTGACGTACGTCATCAAAGTCAAACCACGTTTCAGTTGCCTCTGTTTCAAACACAACGTATGTTGTACTACCTCAACGTATGTTATGCATGAATACAACGTACGTCATGACCCAATTTAACGTACATTGATCATCTTGTAATTTTCCAAATAACGTACGTCTTGCACTTGGTACCAACATACGTCTTGACCTCTATAGCGCCCATACTTGACGTTTCTCACTCCTGAACTCGATCCAAACCATCCTGAAGGTTCCTCGACTCCTAAGACCTAAAAATACATCCATCAACCAAAATCAAATACCAATCCTCCGAAACATCAATCGAAGCTAGATCAGAAAGCTGTCAGAATCTAGATCGAAACTGACGGGGTATTACAATGAGAATTCACTCTCGTATATGATTTGATTTTTAAATTTCTTAGTTTGAATTATGTAATATTTGGGTTTTGCAAACAAATATTGAAATATTGCTAACAATTTGTGATGTTTGCTTGTTACAATTTACATGCTCGATGAAATGCCTAACTAATTCTTCAAAGTTCAACTGAGAATTTACTCTAGTATGTGATTATAATTTAAACATTTGGTTTGGATAATGGATTACTGAGCAACAAGAGGAACAAAGACCAATGAAAGGAGCTAATTTTCAATGGCAATTATAGATATTTGCATTATGTTTAAGGATAGCTTGATCAAGAAATTGAAGAATGTGAAGCATCATTGCCTGCATATAATGTTGTTGATATGTTTTGTTGGTTATAAAGTGCTATACCATATCGCTTATAAGGTGTTTGTTGACTTGTTATATTCATCTAAATTTGAGTTGGAAAATATGCAGTTGTTCATCCGGTGCACCATATTTAGGGGGGTGAATTTTGTGAAGCAAATTTGAAAGTTTAGTGAGTTTTGTGTAACAATTAAAATAGTTCATTGACCATGATTGAAATTAACTCCCTTCTTTCTCCCTCTGTCTCACTCAAGTGATAATGGAAAAATTTACTTTGGTGATGTTGGTTGTGGCTGGAGCTTCATTTGAAAATTTTTGGAAAGTTGTTTTGATCCTTTAAAGGCTTCTTTGATGGTATAATCAAGGCATGAAATTGAAAACAGAAGAAGGTTTAGGTGCAGATGCAGTAAATGACATAACCCTTTACCAAATAATAAAAATATTAAAATAATTTTTAATTTTTTTGTCTTGTACTCATTTTGTACTCACTTTTTGTAAGCATTTGTTGGTATTGTACTTGGTTATTCTCATTTCCTTCTAGTTTGTCTTCGGTTTGTTCTCGTTTTGTACCAATTTTCGTATATGGAATAATGAGAACAGTTTGTTATCATTTTGTATTAATTTTTGTATCTGAAAAAATGACACTAATTTGTTCTTGTTTTGTACTCATTTTTATTCCGGAAAAATGACAACAATTTGTTTTCGTTTTGTACTAATTTTGTTGTGTAGTCAAACTTTTTGTTACGTGGTCAAATGCATGGTCAACATGCGGTTAAATTTCTGTTGCGCTATCAAAAAGTGGTCAAAAGGTCAAATTTGAGCATTTGAGATAAAATCCCTAATTATTTAGCGTTCAATTGACCGATTATTTCTAAGTTTTATACGTTAAAATCAAAAGCTTTTATTAAGTTGTATGTTCACTGGTCTTCACTTCTAAAAGAAAATGTGCAAGTGTGAACGGAAAAGATCGAGGGAATTTCAAATTCTAGATAGCACATTTGTGGAAAAAGTTCATATTTTAAACCTTACGTGAAATAAATTTAAAAAGAAAAGGTAAATTTCTCCAAAAAAAAAATCAATTTGGGCTCATTTAAGTATATTAAAATCACTCATTGCGTTACAAAAATCTTTGATCAAGTCCTAAAGATTTAGGACTATCAATGCTGCCTAACAGTAAATACGAAAATTAATAAGCCTAACTTATAACATAATATCGAGATGATTTGAATTTAAAGTTTGTTTAAACTAGTATATGCATCTGCGATGTGGCGCGACATTCACCATAGATAAATGGTAAATGAAAAATAAATTAAACATAAATTTTAATGAAAAATTACAGTCTATTTAAGTTTAAGTTCATAAGAATTTTAATTGATATTTTTTTAAATTTTGTGTCCACTTTGATTAATTTCTTTGAATAAGTTGATTCTTTAGGAACTAATTATAAAATTTCCTAATAAGATCTTAATCATTCTCCCCATTATCCTAAAAAAAGCAAAAAAAATTCAAAATGTAAGTAAACTTAATTAATATATTTATTCATAATAAACCATAAGACAGAAAAGAAACTTTTTTAATGACAGATATGCTCGTGACAGAAAATACAAATGCAATACAATATTTAATTAATATATTTATTCATAATAAACCAAGATTTAACAAAAACTTGGAAAAAATATTTATTTAACTAATTTACTCATAATAGACCAAGTTAACAAAAAAAGTTAAAAATTATCTCAAAATATAGAAAACAATTACTTTATATTCTAAAAGATCAACTTATAATAAACTCTAATTAATATTGCATTTAATTGAATTGAATGGAAATAGCATGCCAGATGCTAAGATGGGGAATCACACCACTCTCTCGGATAGTGTCTTGTCAACCACTTCGTTATCAATGAAGGTGCTCTACTGGAATTGTCAGGTATTAGGAATCCAGATACCCAAAGATATTTGTATAATATTTTCCTTTCTAACAGGTTGGGCTTTCTATGTCTTGCGGACCCTTTTGTAGTTCTTGATAGTGTTTCCAGTATAGTCTGGGACACTTTAAGGATGAGGTTGGTTGCCACGAATTCTAGAGCCACATCTTCACTCTGGGTGTTTATTAGAAATTCTTATGCTGCTCCAGTCAGCTTGGTTTGTGGGGATCAACACGTCTCTTTTGCTTTGTCGGTTCACAAACAGCTATTTAAATTCTCTTTGATTTATGCGAGTGTTTGGAGAAATCGCAGGTTGCAATTATAGGACGAGTTAGCGTCTTTTGTGGCGGACTTCATCACCTTGGGTGGTCATGGGAGATTTTGATGTTTTGAGAGGGGCCCATGAGAAGATGGATAAACCGCCGACATTTGTTCCTTGTAGATAATTTAATCACTTTATTGAGACTGCAGAGTTATTCCAAATTCCACATCATGGTGTGCGTTTCACTTGGTGTAACAGTAGAGGCGGGTCAGCCAGGGTGGAAAGTCTTCTTAATAGAACACTGGCTACTACTCCGTTCCTGCATGCTTGGGCTAAGATTACTTGTGTGGCACTAGCTAGGCATAATTCTGATCACTCTCATTTGATTTTGTCCTGTGAGTTGTCGAGTGCATCACCACCTGTGTGGTTTCATTTTTTCTCCATGTGGTTATCTCATGCGGGATTGAGAGAGTTGGTGGTTCAGAATTGGAATGCTCCTGGTATTCACTTGCCATTGTTTCAGTTAGTCTCTGATAAACTAAAGCGTCTTCGTGGGGCTCTTAAGGTCTAGAATAAGGCAGTTTTTGGGAACTTCGAGGAAAATATGCCTAGGGCAAAATCTCATTTACACACTGTTCAGAATCGCATTGCTATTGAGGGATTGTTAGGTGATCTCTACAATGATGAGCTTGACGCTCATCCCGACTCGACTCATGTTTGCAACAAAAAGAAGTTTCACAGAGAAAAGAGTCGTGTTAAGTGGTTGCAGTCAGGTGACAAAAACACTAAGTTTTTCCACCGGTTGCATGGTATGCGTAAGCCTCTTGCTCACATTTATGTTTTACAGATTAATGATCACTTGAATGATGATATGAATGTTATTTCCCATCATATTTTGGGTTACTTTAGTAAATTCTTAGTCCAAAGCTTTAGGTCATCTGGATTTGTCCATGGTCAAGCAGGTTATCCCGCCATTAGTTAGTGTAACTAAGAATTACGGATTGGTTGTCGTCCCTACTGGTGAGGAAATTAGGCATGTTGTGTTCTCCATTGACCCTTCCAGTGCGCTAGGTCCTGATGGTTTTACAGGGGCTTTCTTCCATGAATTTTGGGATGTTTTGCAGGTGGATGTCTGTTCAGTAGTTCAGTTATTTTTTATTAGTAGGCAGGTAACTCCTGGATGGAGTTTAATGATTTTAATTCCAAAGGTTAAGGAAGCCATCATAATGGACCAATATCGCCCCATCGTTCTTAGCAATTTCTGCTATAAAATTATCACCAAGATTTTGGCAGACTGCTTATCTTTGGCGGCGGCTAAAATCATCTCTCCGCACCATTTTACCTTCTTCGGGGAAGAAGGATAGCAGACTGTATTGCATTGGCATCAGAGGGGGTTAACTTGCTTGACAAAAAATGCTTTTAGGGTAATATGGCTCTGAAAATAGACATTCAAAAAGTTTTTGATATAGTGGAATGACTGTTTCTCTTTGAAGTATTAGAAGCTTTTGGGTTTTCTTTGCAGTTCAGGAATTTCATCCTTAAGTTGTTCTCAACTTCTCGTCTGTCAATTTCCATCAATGGCCACATTCATGGCTATTTATTAACTTTATTATTTAATAAATATGAGACATTTCATTTGGCATATAAATTTATATGTTATAATGTTATTTGGTAATGCTATGACTTGATATATGTATCCATAAATAGTTGATTATGTCTTATATCATCAAGTGCGTGACTTGATAGTAAAACCTTAATATAAAACATTACTATTCTAAATTGTCACAACCCGTTTTCGGACCATGATCGACATACGAGGCACCGTCTAAGAGAGCCCGACTCATCTCACAAAAGTCTTAGAGATTCATAAATATTACTACCCAAACCATTTATTAAATAATTAATAAATAAAATATTTATTTTATAATTTAAAATGATATATATATAACAAAATAAATATAATAATATTTTTAAATAAATTCGGTTATCAAAATATCCAAATACCATAACCGACATATACTCGATGTGGAGCATCTAACCAAAACATATAATCCAGGGCCCGATCAAAAGGGCGTTGACCCCAACTTCAAAGTATCTCACTTAGTATTGGATGCTAAAGATTACAATCAACAAAATCACCTGTAATATAAAATAAATAGGAGCAAAGCAAAACAGAAGAAAGGGGTGAGAACCTAATGAGGGATAACACTCCAAAACGCCTTATACGTGCTTGACAAAAACTGTTTTGAAAAACAATTCAAAAATACTACACGCAAGTATAGGTAAGTATACATATAGGTATGCACACTATATACAAGTAATAGCGTTTTCAAAAATCCGTTTCGAAAACGATCGTAGACAAGGTATACATTCAGATTCTAAGTAAAATCCTTCAAAAGCATTTTCAAACTTAATCAAGCTAGTGTATTTTTAAAAAACAAGGTAAAGTCCTTCAAAACCTCTTTTGTTGTCAAGAGTTCAAAAAAAAAAACAAAGTCCAAAAGCTTTACCAAATATCTCAAAAATCAGTTTGCCACGCAGGCATGATAATACTAATAGCAGTTACTAAAAAAAAACATTATTGCGGATATGAGATCCACAAAAAAAACATTTGTAATATTAGTCATATGGTCAAAAATAGAGTCAAGTATATAAGCGACACGGGACTCATAAACAAAGATATAATAGGTGTGGAACTCCGCCATTACCCAAATGTAATAAACATGGTCTCTGCCACTAATCAAAAACAAGTCATGTGTGGGATCAGAACATATGGCTACCAACATCCCTGGTAGCTAGGATTTCTCAAAGAATTGGTATACCAAAGACTACGTACCCCGTAGCTAAGCGTCCCTATATCCAAAAACATATATTGTTTAAGTAAATAAAAAAACAAATGGTCATGCTCGCAAGCATAAATATATATGATATAACATATATGTCAAAGTTAAAAAAAAAAGATTATTGATCATTAAAGAAAATCATAATTCGAAAAAATATATACATATATATATATATATATAGAAAATTTATATCAGAGGGTTTCACATATATCGAATTTTAGGATTGCCAATCTTTTATTAATTCTTTATTACATGCTATGGCGTATCACAACAAAAACATATAAGTTAAAGACACAACCTATGTGTCTGAAGATGTCATCTACTCACATGGATATCCAAGCTCGATGGTCTAATCACACACCACCGGTGGCTGGCAGGTCGAACTGATCGAAGCACGAAGTTGAAAGAGTTACAAAAGAAAAAAAAATCAAAATTATGATGTTGGTACTGTGGCGGTACCAAAATTCATGCAATGAAAAATGTTGACATAGACTCAAAGAAACCTATATCGAATGAAGGTCTAACGCCCTCGCCTCGAAAATCAAACATCTCACAAAAATTACAGTTTGATCCCCAATCTCTATAAAATTATGATTTAGTCCTCAAACTTTTTAAAATTTACAAGTTAGTCCTCAAAGTATTCTCTAATTACCAAAAAGTCCTCCAAGTAGTCAGAATCTCTAAATTAATCCTCAATCTCTCAGAAATCACCAAAATACAAAAATTACATTTTTTTCCTTCAGAAACACTGCTAACTCTAGTTAGCTAAAGGCTTACTCGAGTTATGTATGCTCTGGCTTACTCGCGTTAGCCAAAGTGCTTACTCGAGTGAGTCAGTTACCTAAATTTCCAAATTCGACTAATCACTTGATTCAACCGATAAAAATCACTCTTAGTCACCTATATTATCTTTATGCAACCTCATGAACACAAATCTACAGTTGGGTTCATCAATACAATTCAAAATCACCAAGACTCTTAACAAATTCGACCAACCCTAACCCATTCAAAGAAATCATCAAATCCATACTCAATTTATGTTCCTCTAACCTTAATACATCAAGATATAAGGACATCTTACCTTTTTTTTTCCGCATATCTATGCTCAAATCCGAAACCCAAATCAAAAGCTCAAAAAAGTTCTTCAAAGAATCAAACCAATTAAATGCACAAAATGGAAGAAAAGAGAGTGTTAGAAGTGAAGTCTTACCTCTAGGAACATTTGGAAACCAAGTAGAGATAATGGGAGAGAAAATGGGACAGTTTTGGAAGTGAAATAAGTGAAAAAGAGATGACAGAGCCGAGAGTGTCGGGTTTGGGGTTTATATAAATGTCTACCCAAAAACATAGTCGTTTCAAAAAAATGCACAGATAACTCAAGTTATAGGTCCTCTAACTCGCGTTAAATTTATCTAGAATTGACCATTGACCATGGCTTACTCGAGTTACAAATAGGCTTACTCGAGTTATCCAACCATCATATAACGCGAGTAACATTTCCTCTAAATCGAGTTAAATAGCCCCCATATAACTCGAGTTATCCAAACTCTAACTCGAGTTATCCGTGGGTCAATTCAGCTAGATAACACAAAGTGTTTTCTCAACAACTTATTATTCTTGGGATTTAACAACACCCAACCTTATAGAAAATATCATTACTAAACGCCTCCAAACGCTTAATCAACAGCTCAAGACATTATTAACTGCTAATCACCATAATCAAACACCTCATCATTATCTTGAACATTCAAGATCAAATCAGAATCGAATAGATTGCTACAGGAAATTTACTCGAAATGAACAGGGTATTACATAATAGTCCCTAGTTGTTCATTATTATAGGAATGATAATGAGTTAATATTATTATACACTCTGAGAGATGATTGTATTTTATTGATCATGGACATGAGATGTCACTCAGAACATAGATACATGTTGTGAACATAATATTAGACTAACCCGTTATGAGAAATACTACATGGAACATGTCATTAGTACTTCTCATTGTAGTAGTGATATTTGAGGGCTTTGATCTGAATTCATCATGGATTCCTACATGAGGATCTTTATATTTCAATATAGTTCAACATCATCTGTAACAGGACGATAATACAAGCTATAATTGGACATATGGTAAATCATGTGAAGAAATGTGAGTGACAGTGAAGGAATTTGCCATGCTCTTATTTGAGTGAGATATCTTTTAGCCACTTGACAAGTATGACTGATGAAATGCATGGGCATGCTCAAATGAAATTGATAAAGGGTTATCAATATCATTTGTCTTTATTCACTCTACTTGGGTATCAAGAAATGTTTGATTAAGCTTCATAATGATGACGTGATTCATGCTTTATGCTTAATCGAGATATCATGTGACAAAAGGACTAAATGTCATACTGCGGATTAGGTTTTGTCCAGTCATCGAATTCGCTCATGTTAGGTAATCATAATGTCTTGCTAGAGCCCGCTTATGACCTGTGAGCCTTATTTGGGCCTACTACCAATATTGAGTGAACATACAAGTTCACACACTAGAACAAGCTGTGTTATATTTATCTTGCTATTATTTTATGAGAAAAATTTTGTTTATAAATTTTTTTTAAACAAATTAAAATTCATTTGACCTAGTGAAAATAGTTTTTTTTGACTTAGTCAACATAAGAAAGAGTTTCTTTAACTTAGTCGAATACTAAGAAAGAGTCTTGACTTGGTCAACATAAGAAAGCGTTTCTTTAACTTAGTCGACTAGGAAAGAGTCTTGACTTGGTCAACAAAACAAATAGGCACTTTATTTATGAAATAAAGTGAATGGCCAAATTAATATTTATTTGTGAAATAAATATAGCGCCAAATTTATTAACAAAATATCTTAAGTGGTTAATTTTTTTTGGACAAGTAATAAGAGTGTTCTTGTAGGACAATAATTACATCTCCTAGTAATACTATAACTAGGGTTTATTAGAGTCTATAAATATGCTTCTCACATGCCCTAATTTACCCTTGGTCGTCCACACCACTTAAACTAGAGAGAAAATTACAGCAAGATATTATTTGAGAGTGTTCTCAAAATTCGGTGCTAGAACATCTTTGCAGTTCATTCATATGGATACTGGTAGAGGGCGTTCGCATCCTGGAACGTATTTGACTCAAATCATACAGCATCTTTTCATTCTTGTTTCGGATTAACAATTTACACACATCCTCTTTAGTCAGTTTTATCGAATTGCTTGGATCATTGGTGGAATTCATTGACAAATTTTTTATTTCTGCTACATGTATGTATGTCATGGATTCCAACATGGCGTATTCTCGAGGTACTACTTTTATTTCTCATTTGCTTTATGCTGATGTTATTCTTTTTGTAAAGACATCTTAATAGATTATGAGTATTTTCTCTGACATGTTTGAGCTGTATGGTGCTATGTCGGCTCAAGTAGTCAATTGGGCCAAGTCGAATGTCTATTTTGGTAAGGTTGTGTCACCGCAGCGAGCTATGAATTTAACTAAGGGGACAAATGTTAGAAGGGGGAAATGTAGTTTACCTATTTAGCTGTCCCACTTTTTTATGGAGCTCCACGACAGAAAAAATTGTTAGTAAATTTAACTCTTCAAAAGGTTCCTCACTCTTTTTGGCAGGGCGTATTGATTTGGTTGGGTCAGTCATCCAAAGTTCGTTATTGCACTCTTTTGTGGTGGGCATAAGCAGATGGTTCGTAAACTTAATAGATAGATTAAAAATTTCATTTGGACTGGCTCCACTATAGTATAGAAGATTGTTACTATGCCATGGTCTCTATGTTGTTCTCCCTGCATGGAAGGTGGTCTTGGATTAAAGGATTTGAATACTCTCAATGTGGCTATGCTGGGATCTCTAGGATGGTGGTTTTTGGCTAAGACCGTCCATCTCCTTCAGGTATTGGAAGCTCGTTTTTTGGTTCCTTTCGGCCTTCCCAGAAGGACTTATTTTTACTTTACAATTTGGTTGTCTCTTTGGCAAATCTTTGTGGATTTGCAAGAGCATTCATGTTGGTTAGCTACCAGGGGATCCACATTGAATTTCTAGATAGGACGTTCGTTGTAGCCCTTTGTTGCCGATCATTTATCTTTATCCTTTCAGCAGCAACAGGCTTTGACAGACAGGATTCAGATTTTTTAAATGACAGGAGATGGTTTCTTTTTGATTCCCTGCCTCCGGAAGTGAAGAAGCGGTTGAAGCGGTGCCACTCCTCCAGGAACAATCTGATATATGTATTTGTAGGTATGCTACTAATGGCAATTTTATTGTTAAAAGTTATTACTATTTACTGCATGGTTTCAGAGATGTTGCCCTTTTGAACAAGTTCATATGGAGGATTTTTATTCCTTCGTCTCGGTGCACAGTGGGTTGGCGAGCTTATCTGGGTTACCTACTAACAGAGGATAGGCTATTGCTAAAAGGTTTCTAATTACGCTCTAGGTGTATTCTCTGTAAAGAGGATGGTGAAACCCTGAGCCATTTAATGGTGACTTGTAGGGTGAGTAGATAGATTTGGTTGAGTGCACAGTTGGGACTCATATTTAGTGTATTAGTGATCTCAAGTCACTTGTTATAGCAGCAATGAATGTGCAGTTGAGTGCACAGTTGAAGGCGGTGTGGAATGTGGCAGTGGTTAGCAGGCTATGGATTATTTGATCCAAACAAAACGATGCTATTTTCAAGGACTAGCCAGTGAATAGTTATAGCATGCTCCATATCCTATTGAAGTGTATCATAGAAGTAGATCATTTTAGATTGGGTTGTATGAATGGTACACTACATGAACTCTTGCTCTTTCGGAATTCGGCATTGCAGGTATTCCTTGGAAAGCAGCTTGAATTATCCCAGTGGTTTGGCAGCCTCCCCTGACCAACTGGGTTAAAATTAATACCAATGGTTCTATGCTTGGTGCTCCAGGCTCTTCTGGTGCAGGGGGAATCTTCGGTAACATAAGGGGTTTTTCATAGGGGTCGTTAGCTTTTTCATACTGGTGAGTCTTTTGGTTTTATTGCTGAACTTAAGGATGTAATGTTTGATATTAGATTAGCATCGGATCACGGATGGTCCAATGTTTGGCTAGAGAGTGACTCCATATTTGTATTTAATCTGCTCAAAATGAGGACACTCGAGGTGCCTTGGTGTTGTCAGATTGAGTGGGTAGATTGTCTTCGCCATATTGAGCATATGTCTCTAGTAGTATCACATATATACAGGGAAGGAAATAAGGCGATGGATGCTCTTGCTGGTTATGGAGCACGTCATAAAGGCATTCAGTGGTGGTATAGTTTCCCAGATTTTTGTCCCAGTTTTGTGTATGATGATTTTTCATCTAAGGAAAACTACCGTTTTGTGCAGCTTTTCCTTAAGAACTTATTGTACTATTTTCCTTTTGCATTAATAATATTTAGGAGCCAGGGAAAGTGATGCAGGTGCTATTGGAGTGCCAACTTGGTTAGGATACCATGGTGCACCACTAATTCCTTATACTCTAACTTTTGATGAAAAAAATTGAATTGAATGGACATATATTGATTAGGTTTAGCAAGACTTAATAGGATTTTTACATTCTAATTATCTTGAAATTTAGTACAAGATGCCTCTTTACATCCTAAAAAACAGCTCAGCTTTCATTATTCATAGAGAAGATTAGGCTTATTTGCACATAAAAATGAGAAATTATTTAAGCCCCTGCTTTTGGACTTGCGGGTTAGGAAATAGAAGCGAAAGGATTTGGGAAAGAACTACAAAGAGGGGCTGAACATGCACAGTGATAGTTAGCTAAGGAAAACATGCCAACCATCAAGCCCAACAAGGATTGTTCCCTATATGACTCAAGAACGCCCACATAAACAGTCCTAACCCTAGAATTGGATCAAATTTGTTTACCCTTTGAAGCTGAGATTTATACATAAACAACCCTAACTGTAGAACCAACTCAGGGCCGTTTATGATACAAAAGGGACTAACTTTAAAATTCCAAAGAAATTAAATAGGGAACTATAATAGAAGCATTCAACTTCATGCTTTAAGAAAGATACCTGAACTTGGGGACCTACAACACCACGTTTGGAGCATTTTGAGGAATAAAACTCAAATTTGAGTGAAATATTGAGACTCCTTGAAGATTGGTGGTAGATTCATTTTTTTTTTGTTAGACAAGGTTCTTTCTCCTACACTATTACTTTGTCTCTTCTTTATCTCTTCTCTAGAACAAGTTTGTCAAGATGTACTAATTTGTTTTTGTTTGTTTACTACTTATTTGATTATGATAGCTTCGTTTCTTAGTTAGGACTAGACATGTAATCCTTGAAGAATTATTTGCTCTATTGAATGATGAGTTTTTTCTATTAGAGAATAATGTTAACTGTTTTGAATTTTCCTAGATTAGATTTAGTTCCTATTTTGAATTCTAGCTTCCAGATTTGTATTAGGCTATTTATACTCTTAATCATTCAATGCAAAGTAGAGGCCATTATTTTCGACATACCATTATTCTATATGGTATTAGAGCAAAGATCTGAGTTCCCTCTCTTCTAACCGTAGCAGCCACCAACATTCCTTTCCCCTTCTCAAAAATTTTCTATTCATCCTTTGTCTATTCTCCATCATGGCCGACGACACCCAACCCTAACAAATCACAATTCCACATCCACAAAACCGCACCACACCTCTTCAACTTATTAATATTCCTTACCAGAATATTATTAACCTCTACCAACTACCTGTAATGGAAATTGCAGATCAAAGCCATTCTCATTGGCTATGATTTATATAATTTCATTGATGCCTCCCATCCTTCTCTAACGCAAACAATACATGCTAATGGTGTAGAAGCATCAAATCCTAATTATTTGCCATGGGTTCGACAAGACAAACTCATGTTTGCTGCACTTGTTGGCTCCATCTCTTCCCCTCTTGTTCTGCTAATCCAACAGGCTGCCACCCTTCACAACGCCTGGCTTATTCTTGCCAATACCTACGCACGCCCGTCTCAAGGCCACATAAAAAAAATCAAGGACCAGATCAAGAAAGCTGTCAAGGGCTCTCAAACTATCTCTGAATACATGCAGTTTATTAAATGTCGTTCAGATGAACTGGCTGCTCTTGGAAAGACGATGGATCATAAAGATCTCATTGAAAAAATTTTAGATGGTCTTGATGATGATTACCATTCTATTATTGACATCGTTGAAGGTCGTGAGATCCCAATTTCATTTGACGAACTTCATGAGAAGCTAATCAACCGAGAATTGTCTCTGAGTAGTACCCAGACCCTAAGCTCTTCCTTACTGGCCATGACGAACTACACCACCTCAAACTTTTGTTGGGGTAACAACACTTGGCGAAGCAACTCCAGGCAGTATTGGTAGACCACTAACCTGCTAGGTACCCAGTCTCGTCCTCTCAAATGCTCCTCGTGACCCTACCTAGGCAAGTGTCAGGGATGTCGTGCTCAAGGGCACTCGATGTCTCAGTATCCACATTATCAAATTGTTCGAACCTCAACTGCAACCCCTTCTAATTCTTGGTGGCCCTCTCAGTCACCATGAAGATGAAAGCCAATATTGTCACTGCACAGACTGACTCTAGTCCATTATGCCTTCTTGATAGTGATGCTTCTCATCATGTCACTGATGATCTTTAGAATATGTCATTGCACTCGCTGTACGATGGACCCAATAACATAATCATTGGTGATGGTATTGGGTTAAATATCACACATATTAGTTTCACTTTCCTACACATACCCACTCATAAATTTTCCTTAACCAATGTTTTGTGTGTTCCCAACATTAAACGAAATCTAATTTCCATATCCCTATTTTGCACTTCCAATAATGCATATGTTGAACTCTTACCTATTTCTTTTTTCATGTGAAGGATATGCAAACGGGGGAAACACTACTATAAGGACGAACTAGAGATGGCATCTATGAGTGGGCCACCAATCCTAAATCTGCATCCAACTCTTCACTACTTGCTTTCTGTAGTGCTAAAGACACTCCCTCTAAGTGGCACCAACATTTAGGGCATCCATTCGAGTTAATATTTAATAATATTGTTTCAAAATTTAAGTTAGATTTGTCATTAGGTTCCAAAACTTTCCATTGTCAGTTTGTTATTGAAATAAAAGTCACAAATTGCCTTTTGCTCAATCTACTTTTATATCAACTAAGCCATTACAAAAAAATATTCTCTGATGTTAAGACTTCTCAAATTCATTTTTTTGATCATCACAAATACTATGTTATCTTTGTCGATCACATCACTCACTACACATGGATTTACCTCCTAATCTACAAATCTGATGTAGCCAACATCTTTCCTCACTTCAAAGCTCATGTCGAAAAGCATTTCCAAACAAAAATCATCATAGTATATTCTGACAATTAGGGCAAATACACTGGGCTAGCCTCCTTTTTAAGTCAACACGGTGTCTCTCATCTTACCTCTCCACCACATACTCCTGAAAATAACGATTTTATCGAATGGCGACATCGCCACATAGTTGAAATAGGCCTGTCTCTTCTCAATCGTGCCTCTCTACCTCTATCGTGTTGGTCCTTTGCCTTCCCCAGTGCAATCTATTGGAGAATTTTTTTAAGGATGCCTTGGTTGAGTTTGAAGAGCGGAAGCGAGTTGAAGTGAAGAGAGAAAACAACACTGCAATTTAGTGGCTCGGCAAACCATGCCTATGTCCACTACCTAAGTCCCACTTAGGATTTTCAATATCTCGAAACTTGATTCCGGCTCAATCCAATAAAGCCTTACACCAATGTTGATTACATCTCACACCTCTAAAGCCAACAAGGTTGATTATAGCTCACACCTCTAAAGCCAACAAGGTTGATTACGGCTTACACCTCTAAAGCTAACAAGGTTGATTCCAGCTCATACCTATAAAGCCTCACAATGTTG